>PVJN01044032.1:0-17513 GCA_004026805.1 Lasiurus borealis | reverse complement strand
CTGTCTTTCAAAATATAAGGCGCCCCTGCCCCCCAATTTTTTTAAACCAAAGGACCCGCACACCGAGTCATCCACAATACTAAGTGTTCTCATGACAGAAATCCAGAACTGGTGTCACAGGACTCCAGGTCTGCCGGCGTGGCACCAACAAGGAGAGTGATGGGGAGGGGAGGGGGGAGGGGAAACGCAAAGGCAGACACGTGCTTCAGGGAACAGCGCGCAAGGGCGGCCATCAGCTCCAATCTGAGAGTAATGATCCCTGTGGGAGTTCTCACAGGGGTGTCCAAGTGTGTCCCCGGATGATCGGAGTGCCCGTCTGCGTGTGTCGTGCCCGCTGCCTGCGAGCCTGCGGCCCCGTGGGCCCACCACACGGAACGTGGCAGCTGTTTTCGGACTGCAGACGGCCCGTCCCCTCTGGGTGGGCCTCCACGGGCCCGATAGGTAAGCTCGCAGCGGGGAAAGGAAGCAATCCTGGTTCTCAACGAGGCTGAACATTTCCTTCCTGCCACTAGGGGACGGGTCTAATGAGGGTGTTGAAAACCTGAAGCGAAAAAAAAAATAAAAAAAATCCAAAGCCTGTGTTGTGAACATATGCAAATGATCACCAACATCCTGAAGGATGCTAAGCAGACAGGGAGGAGGGAGCAGGCAGGGCCAAGCACTCTAGGTGGCTTTCTGCCTGCTTGTCGCTGTAGTGACAGGAGCGCTGCCCAAAGGAGGTTCTGAGCCCAGGTCCGCAGCCCGCCTGCGACAGCTCTTGTATTACTTTAGAGGGGCATGGCGGGTAGAATCCACTCCTGTGCTCCGCGAAGAAAGAAAACGACCCTCTCCGAAGACAAATGGCATTTTCGGGTGCCCTCCACCAGGTCCGAGCGGGAACAGAGAAATAGGAGAGTCACTGGCTTCTGTTTCATCAGAAACACACCAAGCCCTAGCCGGTTTGGCTCAGTGGACAGAGCACCGGCCTGTGGATTGAAAGGTCCCGGGTTCGATTCAGGTCAAGGGCACATGCCTGAGTTGCGGGCTCGATCCCAGCAGGAGGCAGCCAGTCAATGATTCTCTCTCATCATTGATGTTTCTATCTATCTCTCCCTCTTCCTTCCTCTCTGAAATCAATAAAAATATATTATTTTTTTAAAAAAAGAAAGAAACACACCAAGAAAACAGCTGCCCATGAGAAAGCCTTCTTTGCAGAAGTCTTCCACGCAAATGAACGTTTCTCTTGTCTTCCTTCCCTCTTTGTATACATAGGAGGTGGACCCCGTGATAAAAGACATGAGAGATAAAGGACAAAAGCCCCCTCTCCCCCCAATAACTGGCTAAGCATGAATAGGCAGGGTGAAACAGGACAGGCAGCTGCCGTTTGGGGTCGCCAGCATCCCTGCACCCTACCCGCGCCTGGGGAACTCAAATCCAAGTCTTTGATCCCCTAACTTTAAAGCCTCTTCATCAAAGCCCCTCACAATTCGAGGCCTTAGGCACAGTTCCAAAGTCCTTCCCCATCCATGAGTGGATTCGGAACATGCCTTTGAGACAAACAGGACAGGGAGCCTCGAACCCCTTTCACAGATGAGAGCGGTGAAGGGAGGGGCGTGTTCTAAGGTCACACAGCTCATCAGGAGCAGAACGGACCGGGCTTCTGTCACCATCTGCTCGTCAGGTAAGAGCAGAACGCCCAAAGCCCAAGCACCTGACTCACAATGCGACTGAGGAGGGAAAATTGACAAGTTCACCAGTCCTACACCCTCCCCGGAACTTTGCGGTCGCTTTCTCCCTTCTAGAAGTCCGTGGGGGAGGGGAAGCGGAGGAAATGACTCTTTTCTCCTGCAAGCTCTGAACCACGCACCCCCTCCTGCCACGCTCCGCTCCTCTGCAAGGAGCATCAGCTTCCCCCTTGAACCCGACAGCTGGCGAACGGGAGGACCTAGCCCCCACCAGACTTCATGCCACGGGCAGGTCTTAAACGCCACTTCTGCGGGGATATGCAACTGTATTTTCTTTTAAATATATTTTATTGATTTTTCACAGAGAGGAAGAGAAAGGGATAGAAAGTCAGAAACATCGATGAGAGAGAGACATCGATCAGCCACCTCCTGCACGCCCCACAGTGGAGATGTGCCCGCAAGCAAGGTACATGCCCCCAACCGGAATCGAACCTGGGACCTTTCAGTCCGCAGGCCGACGCTCTATCCACTGAGCCAAACCGGTTTCGGCTGGAACTGTATTTTCAAGTGGGGGGAGCTCCATCCCGTGGCAGCACAGCTTAAAGGGCAGCGTGGTGTGGGAAACGGATTTGCTTTCGAATCGGAGCATCTGGGGCTCAGCAGCCTGGCTGCCCCCTCGCTGTGTGCTCTGGGTAAAACTCGCCTCCCGGCTTTAGCTCCCTCGTCTATAAAATAAGCAGATGTGACCAGATGCTTTCTAGATGGCTCTCGACTGTCAAAATGTGCTACAATTTCTACAAGGAACGTCAGAAAGAATCGGAGATGAAGCAAGCAGCAGAGAAAGCAAGCCAGAAGCGAAGGCAGGGAGGAGAAGCAGAGGGTCGTAGGGGTATTTGTAACTAATGGTGGAAACCACTGCCCCTCTCGAACCAATAACCGATCTAGAATAATAAAAGGGTAACATGCTAATTAGACTGCATGTCCTTCTGGACGTCCTTCCGGACGAAGCCAGGGCTGGGAGGGAGGCCTGGGTCCCGGGTGCCAGGGGGAAGCGGTGCTGGCAGCAGGGGGTGGGGGTAGGGGTAGGGGGGGTCGTACTCTTGCACAAATTCCATGCACCGGGCCTCCAGTAACCAATATAAAGCCGAAGGCTGGAACTGAGTGAACATCAATGATGGAACGAGAGTTTAGAAACACGAGTCTGTGTCTTAGTTCAGTAACTTGCCCTGTTTAACAGAATATCTCAAACTGGCACGTGTATGCTCCTTATTTCATCTGGTCATTGAAGACGCAGGCAGTGGTCCTGGCCGGGTAGCTCAGCTGGTTAGAGCATCATCCTGATAGGCCAAGGGTGCAGGTTCAATCCTGGTCAGGGCACCCACAAGAGGCAACCAAGGAATGCACAGGTAAGTGATGGAACAACAAATCAATATCCCTCTTTCTCTGTCCTCCTCCCATCCCCTTCCCTCTCTCTAAATCAATTTTTAAAAAAGAGCTGATGATCTTGCCTTCATCGTGTGGACATGGAAACCATGGTTTCGAGGGATCAAAGGACCGTAAAATAGGACCCCAAGGCCAGCGCACAGTGCGGGCAGGCTGAAAGAGAGATGATTTTACCCGCGCTCTTTCTCATATTCCCTGCTGTCCCCTTCCCACCTTCTCTGTTCCTCATCCGTGGACACCAGAGGCATCCATCAGCACAGAATGGTAATTGACCTCTGGCCTCGAGAGTGGGGAGCCATCCACTCCATGGTGATTACAGTTCCGGGAGAGAGTCTCCTGGTGATCGCGGGTCTGGTGCCTTTGACAACCAATCAGCATGATTACTGGGAGGAGTCCTCCACGTCCACTCTCCCATGACTGATGGGGGTCAGTCGTGTCAGCATTTTCGGTACCTGGACAAGAACTGTCTTCAAGCATGATTCATGCACTGTCACCGACTCACTCTAATGCACTCTTCCAGCGATGAGACCTCGAGTTATGTATCCAAGACAATACCAATACAACAGAAAGTACGGAGGCACATAAACAGACTCTCGACATTCTGCTTAAAATAAAAATTTGCAATAAAAATGACAAAAACTATCTGGTTAACTCAGAATTCAGAACAATTACTTATTCAAAGCTAGGAAAAATACCAAAAGTGAATTTAATATTCTGCGCCTGGAATTTGGCTACATTTCACATTTTATTGAAATTAAAAACAAGGAAATGCGAATTTGTCAGTCATCTGCTGTGCCTGAGTGTTCACAGCATCGTTCCATTAAAAGTTACCCACAATGCACTTGGTAGAGCAGTCACTGGCTTGTCTAAGAATGGGTGAATGAATATGCACATTTTCGGAGTCACTTTTTCCAATGAATGCATAAAAAACAAGGTGTGATTTTTCCAAATAACCAACGGGTTTAGACTGTGTGTGTGTGTGTGTGTGTGTGTGTATACACACAGGAAATACAACAGACCTGCTGACAGTCCTGAACAGGGGAAAAGGGCAGGGTCAGACACCCTAGGACGGGTGACATTCGACTGGTTATTTCACCGCAATGGAACCTTGTTTGTCAAACTAAGAATGATACACGCTCCCAAGGGTTGCTGGATGGCATAAGCCAACCTACAACTCAATAACAGGTGACGCTAGTATGAGAGACCTGCAGACCAATGCAAATGATGCTCTGATGCTCCTCCACCGCTTATGGCGTTTCCTCCTGCTTTTTTTTTTTAATTTTTTTTAATTTTTTAAAAATATATTTCTTTATTGATTTCAGAGAGGAAGGGAGGAGAGATAGAAACATCAATGATGAGAGAGAATCATTGATTGGCTGCCTCCTGCACGCCCCCTACTGGGGATCGAGCCCGAAACCCAGGCATGTACCCTTAGCCGGAATTGAACCCGGGACTCTTCAGTCCGCAGGCTGAGGCTCTGCCCACTGAGCCAAGCCAGCCAGGGCCCTCCTGCTTTTAAGGTCCTACAAACCTCCTCATGGTCTGTGCCTTGATGGTTTCTGGCCGTTTCCCCCACAGAAAGACTAGTTAGGATGCGCTCCCTCACTGGATGGGAAACCTCACTCCTGGGGGAGGGGAGCCTCCTTTGGTTCTTGGTTTCTTATTATGCCAGCGCTTCCTGAGAACAGGGGTTTGTGAATCAGCCATTCCAGGGTGCAGCTGGGATGTAGGAAGACAAGCATCACCTCTCAGTGAGACCAAAGGCCTCCTCCGGTTATGTTGGGGGCCAGTGGCCATGAACCAGGGTGACCACACATAGACGGAGATGTAGGACGCAATGCTGGAGGGAGGGGTAACTTAGCAGCACGATGGTAAGTACTTTAGCTGCCACTGACAGGGCCTGACAGCTCCGCCGAGAACACAACGTCTTTCCGGATACCCCCTTCTTCCCAAGGACAATGGGGTCTCCTGAGGAGGGAAGGAAAGCGGTCGTCCCTTTCCACTCCCTTTCCCCACTCCGCACAGCTGGGCGGCTGCCCACAAAGACTGGTCTCCATTCCTGTGAACTCCACTACCCCACCCCACCCCTAGCCAAGACCCACGAAGGTAAAGACCAGCTCTTAAAAGCGTGGCCCTCGTGGTTCTGAACCCTTCCGTCTTCCCTGATGGCCAGATCGGGCCTGAATGACTTCAGGGGACGCTGGACCAAAAAGGAAAGGCAGGCCTGGCCAGCTGTGCATTTGCCTGCCCAAAGCATCGGGGAAAGGATCAGCAGAGCAAGCGCTGAGGCATACCAGCCCCTCTCTCTTGTGGAACTTCCAGAACACACACAAACACAAATGCAGGACTCAAGGAGTTTTGGACCAGTAAGTTAAAAATAATAATAATAATAGTAATAACTGACTTGGTGCCAGCCGGTGAGCATATGGGCGTGGAATTTTGCAAACGAAGAGAATGGTGGGTGCCCGGCCCACACAAAATGACCTTCTCACTAGCAGCATCTTTGGTGGTCCTCACAAAACCCAGGGGAAGCACGATGATCATCCCAGCTATCTATTCCAGAGCCATCCCTCTCTTTTTTAATGTGTTTCCATTACTGACATGGAGACCATCGTATGGAAAGCAGCTGAAATCCCCAGCCAGCTGTAACCCCGAGCGCGCCGGAGAGGAAACACGCGCAGCAGGCAGACTTGGTCTCTCTGAAAGCCTTGGGAAGGCACCCACGCCCAGGGGCCCTGCCTTCGCGTTCGCCGGAGAAAGCTGCCACCCGGTTTGGGCCAGTCCCGGCCTTGCTCTGAACATACGAGCTATGTGTTCACGCTTAGCACGGTGGAAGGTCTCCGGCCTCTGGTTTCGGCTCTAACTTCACGACGTTTTGTCTCTGCCGAGAAAAGCACCACAGAGCTCCGAATATTGATGACAAAGGAACAGAAACAAAGTGAGGAGCAAGGCCTTAGTGGCATAGGTATGATAAATATACAATAAATAATTCATGGCCTGGCCCGCGATACGAAATCACTGCCTGCTGACGACAGGTTTCTGAACTACCCGTGCTTTCAGCCATTCGTTACTAAAAACCTGCCACGGGCCAGGGGTGGGCCTGGTAGAGAAGGCGTGTGTGATCTCCCCGACACCTCACAGGCAAGCTGGCAGGCAGAGTCACCGCCCCTGTTTTCCAGGCGAGGAGAACAAGCTCAGAGGGGCACCGTAGCTGGCTCCAGGTCGCACAGCATCCTGGGGCAGAGCGAGATTCTGAAACCAGCACCACCGAGGTCTTCGGTGAGCTTTGGTGGAAAGGGGCCATGATAAAAAGTGGCTACAAAACAAGGTCTTCTCACGCACTGATGCTCGTCTCATTGTGAATATGCGATGCCACTTCCACGCACAGTGTAAGCCCGGCACTGGGTGTGATACTAAAACAACACACCATTGACCAAACCGAGAGTCACAGCAGGTGGAGCTCTTTCCTCCACTGGCGGTGCTGTGGCTTCGCAGCGTGTCTGGAGGCCAGGATTCCGGAGGTCGTAATCCTGTTTGAGCAAGACGCTTAACCTTGAGTACAGTGGTACCTCGAGATACGAGTGCCCTAACATACGAGATTTTTGAGATACGAGCCTTCGAGCGAGCTATTTTTGCTTTGAAATACGAGCAACAGTTGAGATAGGAATCATCGCGCAGATCGGCCGGCTGCACACGACCCACCCGTTTACCGCGACTCGAGCGTCTCCTAGTTTCCCACGCCTCAAGGTGACGGAACGAATTAAACTCGTATCTCGAGGTACCACTGTATTTGTTTCCTGCTCTGCACACCAGGGTGGCCGGAAGGATGCAAGAACCAAGGACAGTGCCTGAGACCCAGTCAGGGCTCCAACAGGTCCGCGCCATCACCTTCATGGACCAAGGCAGGTGATCAAGACTCAGCGCATCCACCAGCAGATTCACTGAACTTGAAGAAGTTCTAGCAGGAGGTGCAAGTGAGCCGGCACCCTTTGTGTCTGCGTGCTCATCATGATGAAATGACGAGCAAAAGTCTACACCCCCGGGGAACCCTAACACAGGCACCCATTTATTACTCAGATCAGACAGGCTGACGTGATGAAACAGCTCAGGAGCGCGCAGACCTGCAGGCTACAGATGCGGGACGGGGCTGCAGGAGGCAGGAGGGGGGCAGTTCGGGGAGCAGCAGGGAGTGCATGCCTAGCAAGGGGACCCCAAGGGACAGACAGAGACACGGGGTGAGTGATGACAGGGAGAGCACAGGCTGCAGAGGCTGGTGAGCAGAATCATTTTATTCCGACCTAACAAAGCAGCATCACATAAGCGCCCAGAGACACGGAGCCTCGTGCATCAGCTCCGCATGTTTCTACCCAAGGTGGTGCTTGAGCGGGCAGATCCAGGCTGGGTGGATGGAAGGACAGCAGATGGAAGGACCACTTGGAGGATACTGGGGAATAATAACCGAGAAGATGGGGTAGGTGAGGTCACTTCCGATTAGGGAGACCTCGGACAGATAGAACAAGTGCCCACAGAGGGTGACATGCACTCACTCATGTGGTCACACCCTCCACTGGTGAATATTGCTGGCATGCTGCTCAATAAGTCTTATCCATTCACCATTTATCCATCCATTATACCATCCATCTACTAGTATGTATCCATCCATCCATCCCATCATCATCCATCTACCCACCCACCCATCCTCCATCCTCCATTCTCCATCCTCCATCATCCATCCAGTTGATTTCTGGGGTTTGGAAACCTGGTTACGCTGATTTTTGCAGGCCAAGGAAAACAGTGCGAGGCAGCGACAGGGACATAACTGAGGGCCAGGACTGCCACCCAGCGCTGTGGGCCAATCCCCCAGGCCTCTGCATCTGCATTTCCAATGGGCAAACCAGGAATGAGGTCTGTTTCACAAACACCAGGGCCTTCCGGGAAACAGGGGTGTTGACACCATCATGTCACGGTTTGCAGCGCATTAGCTAGCTGTTTTGCATTCGTTAATGGAGTCAACTCCGGCAGGGCCACGTCTGAATTTTGTCAACTTTGAACCCCTGGCCCTTTGCACTCAGTCTCGCATACAGAAGGGACCTGGAGAAGGGCTGATAAATTGACCTGGCATTTCCCTACAATTTCAAACGTGCCCTCCGTGGCCCTACTGGGTCCCTGCGAGGACTTTCCTCCTGCCTAGGTCCTGCCCCCTAGGATGCCCCCACACAATCAAACACCAAGCAACGGAGAGACACCCCAAAGCCCAGTGGACACCCAAGCTCGGCTCCAGTTCCCCTGTGCCGGCCCCAGCCTCACTGGCCGCTCCATCAGGGCTAACGAATGCGAATGTGGAGAGCTTATCTCGGGAAACTGCCTGAGACGTCTCAATGGCCCTTTTTGTCCTGATAAAGCTGAGACTCGAGGTCTATTTCTCACCTTTTCGATTCCAGTATCTGACTCCCAGGGCACCAGCTGTTTGCCAGGACTCAATCCTTGGAACAATGCCATTCTTTTGCAACAGCTACTGAAGAAAAACGCCCCCAGCTGAAACAACTGTCACCTAAAGGCTATTTTTGAGAGAATGGAGATCCTCAGACAGGTATGACCTCTGCTGATGATGTCTCGTTCGGCGCTGCAGGGTCCCGCGCGTGTTCCTGCATTTACGGAACTCAGCCAGCTCTTACACATACATGATCTCCAAGGTCAAGGGGGAAGGGGGCACTCAGAAGTCTGGCCTGCATATCCATTCAACAAATGCACGTTAACCACCTTCACTTAGAGACCCACCTGGCTCTCCCCTTCCTTCCCAGGTTTGACCACAGGATTCCAGGGCACAGGTGAAGCCTTCTGGGAAATGGGCAGAACTGAGCCCATGATGCCCTAGAGCTACATGATGCCCTAGGCTAGAGCCTCAGCCACATGGGATGTGGCCCTAACTTCACAATCAACCCCTTAGGCCTTCAGCTCCTCCTCATGCCACTGGTGGTCATTCCGGTCCATGAGGCCACTGACAATATGTCGAGCCCTGTCCGCCAAGCCCAAACCCCTTCCCGATCTTGGCCTCGGGCCAGGTCCTTGCAGGTTCTCTGAGCCACAGCGACATCCGCATTTTAACACGGAGGATGCTACTCCTCCTTCCTTTCCTTTGGCCAGGAAGGCAGGCCCGCCCGACCAATGTGAGTACCGAATCAACTATACTTTTTCTTCCTTCCTTTGACACGCGTTCTAGCTGGCGACAGGTTGCCGTTACAGGAAGTCAGGATTAGAAGGCCTCTTGGCATAATGAGTCACTCCCCCACGACCTGCCCCGGGGGCCGCGGCCTATCTTCTGAGACCAGAGGCCGCGGTGCAGGCTGAGGAGCGAAGATGAGCTGCCAACTTGCCATTTCAGGAATCCAGTTATCTTGACGTTTCCCCCGGGGGCTTGCCTCGGCCGCAGCTAAAAATGAACCTCAGATTCTGGAATGTGCTCACTCGCATGCCCCTCCGGCCAGAAAACGGGGGAAAGTGGTGCGTAAATGGAAACATTACAGAACGCGCCCAGAATGTGCGCGGCAAGTTCTCCTCCGGAAAAAACGCCGAGCTGAAACCGGGACTGACACCCGCAGGAAGAGTGCTGAAGGCAGAGTCCCCTGTAGAGCATATGTTCCAGGTGGACTTATTCCAGGGGAAGCAACTGGAGAAGACCCAGGCCGAAGGGTAGCTTATTTATCTGTCCCCCCACCTCCCACCCCTGCCTCTCTCTGCCTCCTGGCACTCTCTCTGCCTCCTGGCACTGTCCTCGTTAGCGAAAGGTCTGCAGAAAGCCACCCTCTCCCACTTCCTCCTGAGAAACAAGAAGGGACGGTCTGAGATGGTACGTACCCCTGGCACGGCCAACACACCTCCTTAGTATCCTCCAGTCTCCCCAGGGTCCCGTGAGCACAGGGATGAGGAGGGAGCAGAGGAGGGAGACAGGGGGTAGGTAAGTGTGGCAAATGAAGGAGAGAGTGCGGGAGTGAGTGAAGGGTGTGAATAAGTGAATACATTTCATTCACACCTTGAAACAGCAGGCCAAGCCCGCACTGGCTCCGCAGGAGGTGAGAGTCACGCCCACTTACATTTCCAGGTGAATGAATTCCTTAGATCCAAGCCAGCTCAGGTTCAAGATCTCCGAACTGTGGCAAAGCCTGATGACGCGGGTTTCCTAGAAGGTCACCTGTTCTATTCCTCGGCGTACAAGGGGACAGAGAGGACAGACACCAGGCAAGTGTTGCCCTGCGGGCAGCCACCGTCGCTGCTGGTTCATTTGCTGGGATGGACCAGATCCTCACCAGCCCGAGGGAGTCTCGCCTTCCTTCTAGTGCTTTCCCTGAGCTGATGGGGAGCCAAGCTACAAATCCTAGCATTACCCACCGTCTGCACACTTCCTGCCCAGCCCACTTTCATTTAAAAAAATATGTATTTTATTGATTTTTTTGCAGAGAGTAAGGAAGAGGGATAGAGAGTTAGAAACATCGATCAGCCGCCTCCTGCACACTCCCCACTGGGGATGTGCCCGCAACCAAGGTACATGCTCTTGACCAGAATCGAACCTGGGACCCCTTAGTCCACAGGCCGACGCTCTATCCACTGAGCCAAACTGGTTTCGGCCCAGCCCACTTTCAGATGCCAAGACAAATCCACAAAAAGCAGACAATGGGAGGAGAAGAAGGACAGGACGGAATCTGGCTCATGCATGCATGCATGCACGCATACATGCACCATGTACGGAGGACTAAAACACGCAGGCTCTGGGGTCGTAACGGTGAACAGGACTCTTCGCAGGTCCGCAGGGAGCTTCCAGGCTGTCTGGGCGGGTAGTTAAGACACAGTGATCAGCTTTGTAACAAGTCAAACCCCAAGGGAGGAACCAGTTCTGTGACCCCAGGGAAGCTTCCGCAGGGCAGGGGTCTCGGAGCTGGGCTTTGCAGGAGAGCCGGGGGTGGGTGGGAAGCCGAAGTAGGAGGGACGTCGCTTACTACTGTTCCAGGCTCTAAATCAGAAACAGCCACGAAACTTTCCACAACTCACTGACCACCGAATTCCATTCCCGATCCAGACTCTTCCCCACCTCCCATCGGCCCGGGTGCCTGTGGGCACAGGGACAGCCGCACCAAAGCAGAGGCACGGAAGGAGGGTGCCCGGTGTCTCCCCGTGGAGACAGCAGATGGTGGGGGGCAGGGGGAGCAGGCGCTGAACCTGAGATTCTAAGACCGCTGCTCAGACACTGCTACTGTTCTTACTGTGGGTCTCTGGGCGCGCCACACCCCCTCTCTGTGCGTCCCGTTTTATTCTTACAGAGCAGAGCTAAGACTCTCTCACCCGACGGTGGAGTCAAAGGAGAGGATGTACACAAAACCGCGTTTAACTCTACAGGGCTGTGCTTCCATCAGCAATCACGCACCTTTACAGCCAGCCGCTCAGGCTGGGGTGCCGTGGCTCACAACAGGTGGCAAGCATTAAAAAGTGAGGAAAAGCTGAGACCGGTGTGGCTCCGTGGATAGAGCGTCGGCCAGCGGACTGAAAGGTCCCAGGTTCGATTCCGGTCGGGGGCATGGACCTTGGCTGCGGGCACATCTCCACTGTGGGGCGTGCAGGAGGCGGCTGATCGATGTCTCTCTCTCATCGATGTTTCTGACTTTCTATCTCTCTCCCTTCCTCTCTTTAAAAAAAAAAAATCAATAAAATATATTAAAACAAAAAAGTGAGAAAAGGAGACCTAACTGGTCACCCCGCCAACCACTGGCCAGACTAACATTCTCATTCCTGATCTCAGCACCTGCACACGGCCCTCTGTCACCCTGAGGGACGAAAGCCGAGGTCTTGCCTCCTGACACCTCTTCGAGGACACGGCGGTTAGGGTTAGGTCTGTGGTTTGGGGAACCACGGGAATGGGACCGAGAGCTAGAGTCTAGTCTGAACACAGTTACCACCCACTGAACGCCAACTGCGTGCCCGGCACCGAACTGACTGCCTCATACGTGACGTTTGAAATCCGCAGGTTCGTGGGCTCAGGAGAACGGTCCCTATTTCTCCGCTGAGAACTTGCCCTGTGGGCCATCTTTACAGACTGAGGACACCTGTGCTTGCTCCCCCAATCACTCTCCCCGCTGCAGGCACAGGGCCCTCTAAAGGCGGATCCAGAGCGTGCTGGTCCCTGCTGCCAGGCTAACGTCCTCTCCCCATCACGCTCCAGCTCTAACGAACGTTTTCCTGCAGCGGTAGATTCTCTCCCCACCCCCGACCCCCATCCTCCATCCCGGAGGCCCCAGCTGAGGGGTCACCTCCTCTGAGCAAGTGGCTTCAGTGGGCCCCGCCCAGGACCTGCGCTCTCCCTCCCGTCACAGCACTGAACCCTGTGCACTGCAGATGCCTGTTTACCTGTCCGTCTCGCCACCGGCCTGCGGGGCCAGGGAGGTGGAAGCAGCCGGTCTGGTACCCAGTTCCATCCCAGCGCCCAGCGGAGTGCCCGAGCCACAGTGCCCACTGCAGAAGCAAACGAAAGTCTCTGCCGAGGGAACTGAGGAAGGCGGGCCGGGGAGGGGGTGGGGGAGGAGACAGCTAAAGAAGAGGCTGAAGGGGGAGGGGAGAGAGGGGCTGGGGGTGCAGCTGGGTGTGTCTGTGCTTCTGCACATCTGCCCAGCGGCTGGTGGGAACATGAGCGGACGCAGGGGCACAAGCGTGGGTGACCCAGTGCTGGGTGCCGATGTGCCCACTCCGCACTCCGGGGGCTCAGGGACCCCGGAAAGATGGCTCCTTATCATCCCCAACATTTCCAGGTGTCGGCATCGAGGACGCGTCTTAATGCTGCTGCTGAGCACGGGGACGGAGGAGGTGGGGGAGTTCACAAAGGAACTCGGCCACGCGGGTGATCCAGCATCACCAACAATCACACACATACACACCACAGCCCCCCTCTGGATCGTGGACCACCTGACACCCCAGATCCTCTTTAAAGGATGCCGATCCGGCCAGGACGTTTGCTAGAAAAGGGTCATACATGGGTTTGGTGACTCTCTGGTTTAAACACTCACTGCTGTCGTTCCCCATACATGTGACAAGTACACGTGGCACTTCCACAGTGGGGGAAAGTGCAAAAATCACTTAGGATTTAAAGAGACAGTAGTCCAGAAGATGGCAACGTTGCCGGAAGCTTTCCAGAGCACAGCAAGTTCCAGGTCGGAAGGAACGGCGGCATCCGCTGGAAAGCATGTAAAGCGCAGCATCGCACCATCAGAAATAACGCCCCCCCCCAAAAAAAAAAAAAACAAGCAGAGGAGGGAGGGTCTTCACGCAGACCGACCGCTGCCGGTGGAACAGGGAACCGCTCGCGGGGAGGGAGGGCTGTGAACGGAGCCACATATGCAGGAAGTGGAAGTTAATTAAACGCGGAGCCAGGCAGTTCCTCGAACAACAACTGAGCCAAAACAGAGAAGGAAAAACAAACAAGCGCTCACACTCACAGCTTCTTGGCCACAGAAGAAAAGGAAAGAGAAATTCTCTCTCTCCCTCCTCCTCTCTCTCTCTCTCTCTCTCTCACTCACACACACACAGTCAGTACAATAGAATGACAGGCTCCCAGAAATTCACACACACACACACACACACACACACACACACACACAGTCAGTACAAAGGAACGAGAGGCTCCTAGAAATTCACACACACACACACACACACACACACACACACAGTCAGTACATGAAGGCAGTGGTCTCCACGACACCCGGAGCGGAGCTAGCTGCGGGGTGAGTGCTCAGCTGTGTCGTAATCTCTGTGCCCCAGGAGCCCACATGCCAGCGGGAGAGAGTGCATGCCAGTCAATGACCGACCCAGAGCTGAGGCCTAACCGTGTGTGTAACATGTGTACATGTGCACACCCTGACACTCATGTGCACAACCCTGACACTCATGTGCACAGTTTTTTAAACTTAAACTTCTTCTAATGCCACTTTGATCGATAAAATAAACTTTATCGATATTGCTATGGAAGAGGGAGAGAGAGAGGAAAAACGGATGGGGGAGAAAAACACGCGCTGGTTGCCTCCCCCTCGTGCCTGGACCGGGACAGAAGCCGCACCTTTCAGTGCGTGGGAAAACACTCCAAACAGCGGAGCCACACTGTCAGGCCTCATTTGCGCAAAATCTGAAAAACCACACCTACCTGTCCCCCTGAGCCAGTGAAAAGGCAGGGCACCCACCTTACGTAAGAAAATGCTCTGTAGATTGAATAACACGATGGAACGCAGCCAGGGCTGCTAAAAATATATAGGTTTTAGAGAGGGCAGGGTCAGGGAGGGTGTTGGGGTGGGGGTGGGGCTCATTTCCCCCAAATATGGAGTATCTGCCACTGTGAACAGCTCTGTCCAAGCGGAAAGAGAGGGGAGAGAGAGATGCTAAAAATGAGCGGGCAAACCTCCCAAACAAACAAAAATGCTGGCTTCTCACCCAACGCGGCGCTGCCAGCCGCTGAGGGAAACAGGAAGAGCGGCCGGAGAGGGCAGGCGGCCGGCGGGCACAGAGGAGGACAGCCGACCCCTTTCTCGCCAGCAGAGGCCTCTGGGGGACGAGGTTCACGGTCACAGGAAGCCTGGAGGTGCGGGTGTGCGGGGACAGCTGGCTTCATTAAGCCAGTGGCTCCCCGGAGAACAGAGATTGGGGGTCTGAGACCAGGACAAGCTGAGTCACCAGAGGACGTGTCCCTGTACCTTTGTCTTCCGGGGCAACCACATCCGAGGGGAGAAAACGATGCAGACGTGAGAAACCGGAAGACACGAGATGGAAGCTTCCCTGGGGCCAGAACCCGGGGTGGCCCAGGGCCCGCAGAGGGCTTCCACAGCAGTGAGAGGGAGACAAGGCATGTAAGTCACCAAAGAAAAAAGGAAGAGCATGTGGGTTGAAAACCAAAGAACCCAGAGATAATGCAGAAAGGAGACCCCGATAACACCTGATCCACGGGGGGCAAGCGTCTTGCTTGGGCTGAGAGACAGGCTGTGGTCTGAACCCGGCTCCGGCCTCTCCCCAAGAGGATGACCCAGGCCGTTCACCGGCACCTCTGGGCCTGTGTGTTCACCCACAAAATGGGTTTGCAACACGCCTGGCTCCGGGGGTGGCTGGGAGGCTTCCAGCCACCCCCTAGCCCCAAACTGAACGTGTCTGGCTGAAGAAATATGTTGTCTCTACTCGTTATGCAGGTTTAGATCGGGGTCTCTCACCCTCAGCCCTGGCCTTCGGCGTCGGATCATTCTCTGTAGCGGGAGCGCCCTGCGTATTGCTGGATGCTTAGCAGCATCTCTGGCTTCTTCCACGCGGACGACCCCCACCCGCGTCTCCAGAGAAGTAGCCAAGTAGAACAAACCAGGGTGCCTCGAGGATGCGGTGATAACAAGAAAGGGGCACCCAGGCCCGGAAGAGACACGGGGGAACTGTGCGTGCATGTTGCCGAGCGAAGGAAGCCGACCTGAAGCGGCTACATATACTGCACGAACCCCACCGCCCGACACGCGGGCAAAGGCCCGGCGATGAGGGAGGCGGCTAAAAGAGCGGTGGTTACCAGGTGTTGGAGAGGAGGGGCCGGGGGAGGAAGAGGAGGAGCACGGTGGTTTTCAGGGCAGCGAAACCATTCTGAATAATATACAGTAACAGTCAATGCAAGTCACACATCTGGCGAAACCCACCGACAGAGTGAACGAACTAATGTCGACTGAGGACGCTGATTAGTAACGATGTGTTAATGGTGGTAAATGGACTTCACGGGGAGCTGTCCTGGCCCCCGACACACCCTGAGTGGTAGCCTAGGATCATCGCCAAGAAACTCACAACCAATAGGCCCTCCCGAGCTATTTCAAGGCCTTTCATTGGCTGTGGGGGTTCCTCTCTCAGAGGTCTCCTCACTCAGATGCATCACTTCCCGCAGATGCATTCCCACAAGGCCCTCTGCTCACAGGCCTCGCATCGGCAGAGGGAGCCCTGCATGGCACGATAAAGCAGGACCCTCGGGCCACGGAGACCTGGGTCCGAGTTCCATGCAGCCTCCGTGACTGACAGTGAGACCCGCAACAGGTTAAGCCGTGGGGCTCTCACCTGAGGATGAGCGGTGACAATGCCAACACCACGCGGCTCCTGGAGGATTCGGGGGAGGGAGTTCGGGCTAGAAAGGCCTGGGTACTGCGGGGAACGGAGCAAAAGGAGCGAGCACCTGCTATGCGTCAGCCTGTATTAGGAGCGTCATTATTTAACGAGTCACTGCAAATGGACATCAGACGTGACTCCCTTCCAACAGTCACTTGGATAATGGCTTCTGTTTGAATGTGCCTTCCCCCCCCCACATTGACAATCCCTTTAGCCTTTGATAAATGCCCCTTACACACACACACACACACACACCACAAAATCAATTCAGAAGCCAAGGCAAAAACCTTATCCATGGTCATTAGCGCAAAGCCCCTGAGGATTCGCAGGATCCATCCATCGGTCAAAGGCCCGAGCTGAGCTGGTCTTTCATCTGCTTGTGAACTCTGAACAAGAGCGACCGAGAGACGGGGGCCAGCAACGTGGTGCACGGGCGGAACAAAGCCAGCTCCCAGCACCAGATTAGATTAGCAGGTGCCAGGACAGAGGCCGGGGGCTGGACGGCCATTGCATACACATACTTAAGAGCACACACTCCTGAAATACACGCGGGCACACCACGTAAATCTCTCAGCACTCGTGCACCAGCCACGTAACCTGGCGTTTTATTTATAGCCTCATCGCAGTGGTGCTTTCTCTCCTCCAATTAGAATGTCAGTCTTTCAGGGCAGAGAGCACAGAGCCAGACAGAGCTGGAAGCAGGCGGTTCGTGGCAGCCAGCTACCCTGGATGCTCAGAGCATAGCGGGGCCATCCTCCCCGAGACCACCCACGCTGGCGCTGGCGAGGCCCCGAGCTGTCTTCTTCACAACAGCATCACGACCCGAACTGACCTTGAACATCCGTCTGTTCTGTCTCCCTCTACAACGCTCTCTCTGAGAATTCAGGGAGTTTTTAATCTGTGGTTCCCCACAGCTATAGTCCTCAGCACGTAAGACAAGTTCTATTGATACACTAAGTGCTCGATTTAATGTTTCTTGAATGAATAATTACAGTGAGGGTTCAGTCACATTTAAAAAAACTGAAGGTCACAGATGCTTATCTGATCCTGTGGCAAAAAAAAATAAAGAAGGTCCCCAAATGGGGGCTGCAGACTCCTGGCAGCGAGCCAGAGGTTGAGGTCTGAGCCACACCCAGGGGACCGGGAGTGGCTGTCTGTCCCTTTCTCCTGTGGCTCAAAGGGATCCAGAGGTGCTGAGCGAACTGGTCAATCTTATCTGTTGCTGCCTCTGGTTTTCCTTTTCCTCCCCCACACCCAACATGC
>PVJN01044031.1:0-17515 GCA_004026805.1 Lasiurus borealis | reverse complement strand
TTTTTTTTTTAGGAGGGAGGATGGCTGTTTATTAAATAGTTATTACAAGGGTCAGACCACATAAGTGGTGTCAGTCCCAGGAATGTGACCTCTTTTTCTTTTTTCTTTTTACTTTTTAAAGGAGAGGGATAGAGAGTTAGAAACATCAATGAGAGAGACATTGATCAGCTGCCTCTTGCATGCCCCCTACTGGGAATGTGCCCACAAACAAAGGCACATGCCCTTAACCGGAATGGAACCTGGGACCTTTCAGTCTGCAGACCAATGCTTTATCCACTGAGCCAAACCAGTTTCAGCAGGAATGTGACCTCTCATTGTTGATCACAAAGCCCCCAAGGTTAGTCCTGGTGAACCCCAAGGTCAGAAATGAAACTGAAAGGCTTCGGTTACATGCTGCTTCCAGGCATCCAGGCTGGGCAGCAGGGAGAAGATGCCCATGATGTGCCAAGTCTTCCCATTGGACACTACTGAGGTCTGGTAGGACAGTAGCTGCACACCTGCCTCTGCCAGGAGCCCAATCATGGTAGGCAGCATGGCAGGGTTGGAGGGCTGAGCCATAACAGGAACAGAGGCAGACCCCTGCGAAGAGGCACTTCTGGTCTAAAGGCAGCTCCGTTGAGTGCTGCAGCACAGGTGTGGTTCCCTGGACAAAGCCCACAGCCTGGTAGGGGGCACCTGCCAGTGCCACATTCAGGAGGCCTTCCCTGCATTCTTGTTCTCCTGGCACAGTGGGGTTATGGGAGGTGGTTACATTGAGGCCGGCCTCCTTCACCAGCAGCTTGGTGTTCACTAAGTTCACATCCGCATGATTAGAAGTGTCTTTGAGGAGGCTGACAATGACTGCGGGGCTCAGGCAGTTCCCAGCATTCTTCAGGGATAAACCCTGCGTTACCACCTGGATGGTCCCTTTGGGGGACCCTGCCCAGGCTCACATCAGAGTCCGCAGAGCTTCTGCCAGACCAACACAAGGTTTGGTGTGCGGAAAGAAGGCACTGGTAAGGGCCAAAGCATTCACGACCCCTGCGAAGGCTCTCCCCTTCACCATGTCCATGAACTGGACAGCAAACTCCTCCCTGCAGCGGCTCTGGGCCTCCCTGGTGCTGGCACCCAGGTAGGGCAGCAGATGACATTCTAATGTCCACCAAGGGACAGTCCTGAGGTGGCTCTTCCGTGAACACGTCCAGCACTGTACCCCACGCTGCCCTGACTACAGGGCCCGAAGCAGGGTGCCCTCATCCATGATCCCTCTGTGGGCGCAATTCACCATGCACATGCCCTTTTTGCACAGGGCAAAGTTGCTGTCGTTCAGCAGGCCTGTGTTGGAGGGCAGGAGAAGGGTGTGCACAGTGATGAAGTCACAGAGGGGCCAGATATCCTCCAGAGGCAGCTGCTGAATGCTGAAGGAGGCCAAGACCTCTGGTGAGATGATGGGGTCGTACCGTACAGTCTTCATTCCGAAGGACTGCGTCCGGGTGGCCACCTCTCAATCCTCCACAGGCCAAGAATTCTCAGGGTTTTTTCCATTCAACTCAGTTCCCATGAACTTTTTTGGTCCTATTTGCCATCCTTCATTAAAGCCATTGCTTGGGGAATCTGCCTGGCCAGACACATGATCATCCCACAGGTGAGATCCACAGCACTAAGACTGGTCCCGTTGGGAGTGTTCATGACCAGGATGCCTTTCTCATGGTGGCCTCCAGATCCACATTGTCCATGCCGGTGCCAGCCCTGCCCACCGCCTGGAGCTTCTCTGCTGCATTGATGACATCTGGGGTCACCTTGGTGGCCAAGCGGAGGATAAGACCTTCGCAGTTCTGAAGCTCGGCTATCAGCTCCTCTTTGCTCAGGTTCTGCTTCTCTACCACCTGCAGCCCTACATCTTGCAGGATCTTCTGGCAGCAAGGGTCTAGGCTGTCACAGACTAGCACTTTCTATAGATTTGCAAAGGCCATTGCTGGAGCCAGCCTTGGGATCAACCACTCTCCCTGGACAGAAACACCTCTAAGCCCTCAAATTTGGTTCTGATTGGTCAGTTTCTATGCCAGTCAGTGTCAAAAGCTCTACCTTCCGGGCAGCCATTGTCATACTTCACCCAGATTTAGTTTTGATTGGTCAGTTTCTATGCCAGTCAGCGACTCTGGGTCTATCAATGAGGCCTAATCAGACTGGAAGAGAAAGAGAGAGGCAGTGCTGGTCAAAGCTGCCACAGGAGTAAAGGTCAGTCCCTACTTCTCTCTAGGCTTCTCTCTGGCCCTGATTCCCAACCCCGTCAGCAGTCAGTACTTGAGGCACAGCGCCTGCAGCTGAAGCAGTCAACTCTGGGTTGCCACAGCAACTCAGCACTGACTTCTGGTCTGATCAAGCTTTGGTCATAATGGTGTTACACCCTGGCTCTTTATTATAGAGACTAGGGACCTGATGCGTGAAATTCATGCTCATTAGAAGGGGATTAATTAGAGGAAATAATTTAATATTGCTATTTGCCCTTTCTCTGTAATGGAAGTGTCAGAAATGAAAGAAAATTATTAAAATGTATATGAAAACCTTCCTCCTGTCAGAGTCTGAGGTGCACCATGGGACCCAGAGTGAAGTCCCCACCCACCCACATGTACCTCAAAATCGCATGAGACCCAGACCCCCCCACCCCCACTGGGTTAGATCCAGACCCAGCCAGTCCCACCCTTGTCAAGCCCTGCTGGGCAGAAGACATAGCCTTGGGTCCCCTGGCCCAGCGCCAGGATAAGGGGTCCCCCAGCCCAGACCGGGGCAAGGGGCATGCCTTGAGGTCCTCCATCAAGCCTTGCCAGGTGGTGGACACGGCCTGAGATCCCCTGTCAAGCCCCACTGGGTGAGGGGATGGCCTAAGTTTCCCCCATCAAGCCCCGCCAGGCGGTGGGTAGCAGCCTCAGGTCCCTCAGCCTAGCACTGGGAGGAGGGCACAGCCTCAGGTCCCCCCATCAAGCCCTGCTGGACAAGGTTGTGGCCTGAATTCCCCCAACCCAGCACTGGGGGTGCACCTTGAGGTCCCCTGTCAAGCCCTGCTGGATGGGGGGCACAGCCTGAGGTCCCCTGTCAAGCCCAGCCACGCAGGAGGGTACAGCCTCAGGTCCCCATGCCAGGTGCTGGGCAGGGGTTGCAGCTTGAGTCCCCTGTCAAGCCCCGCCAGGTTGGGGTGCAGTCTGAGGTCCCGCAGCCTGGTGCCAGGGTTGGGGGTGTGGCCTGAAGTCCTCTATCAAGCCCCACCAGGAATTTCAGCCTGACGCTGGGATGAAGGGAGTAGCCTGAGGTCCCCTAGCCCAGCACCAGGACAGGAAGTGCACCTTGAGGACTCCCATCAAGCCTTGCTGGGTGGGGGGCATAGCCTCAGGTCCCCTGGCCTGGCACTGGGGTGGAGGAGGGCATAGTCCCTGCTGATTGCTTGTTGTCTCCTTATGGGAACTTGGCCTCGTCTGTAGGAGCAGCTATCTTTGTGATGGAGTGATGGTCAATTAGCATATTCCCTCTTTATTAGATAGGCTAGTTAAATGTATTTAATAATTCTTGTCAATATTTTATATCCTCCAAACCCAGCCACGTGCATGTATACCTGTGACATGTACATGTCTGCATATGCACACACATTAATCCTTGGCTGTTGACAATTAAGGAGACTTGTATTGTGATGATATAAGTATCAGAAGACCATAGACCGTCTAAAGCTACCATCCTTCCTGGCTTTCATTTTGAATCAAGATGTTGCCCTGGTTTTTCATATGGCTAGAGTGTTTCCAGAGGGTATCAGTTTTGGCCTTCTGTTCTAGGGGAGGAACACTAACATTAGACTGACAAGATTTCCTGAAAGCGAGATTAGGTTAGACCTAAAGTAGTCACTACTGGTCAGTTCTGACAGTTCTAAGGTTGCTCACAGACTGGGGTGCAGGGGAAGGGGACTGTGTGTAGGGAGGGAGCATCATTGCCAGGCAGTTCTGACAATGCCCTTGCCAAGCACCTCCTCTCTTCCTCAGCAACGTGTCCTGAGTACTTACTGTCCTAATGTTGTTCTGGTCCTAGAAGGAAAAGAAGACCACCATAGCTTGCATTCATGGAATCTAGTAGAGAAGACTGACATCTAAACAATATATAAAGTTAGCGACCATAACAGCCATAATAACCTTAATGACTGGTCATTATTATGCCCACTGTGGCGAGCGAACCGGCTAGATCAGAGGGTAGGGCTGGACGGCCAACCTTGAAGCCCCTTCCCCCTACTGGTCTGCTCCTGATCAGACTTTCCCACCCCGATCAAGAGCAAGAGGGCCAGCCCAACGTCCCCTTTCTTCCCCCACAGCCAGACCCACCTCCATCAGCCTGGACCCCCACAATAGGCGAGCAGTCTCTTTCTCCAACTGACCCAATAGGGGGTGGGGCTGGCCATCCAACCTCCTGCAGCCCCTCCCCCAGCCAATCACACCCCCTCCCCTGGCTGGCCCCGCCCCTGATCACCCCCTTCACCCTAGTAGGGTTCGAGGCCAAGCGCCAACCTCCTGAAGTCCCTCCCCACACTCAGCCCCAACCCAAATTGGCCCTCCACTCCATCAGGGGCGGGCCAGTCAGCCAACCACCCATGGCCCCTCCCCCAGGCTGCTTGCTCTGAATGGAACCCCTTACCCCATTTGGGGGTGGAGCTGGCTGGCCCACTGCCCATAGCCCACCCCAACCCCAATCGGCCCCCAACTCCAATCGGGAGTGGGGCCCCTTCCCCCAGCAGGCTCTGATCGGTCCCCGATCAGGTCAGACCGGCCAGCCAACCTCCCACCATCTCTTCCTCCTGAGAGGCCCAGCCCCCATTTTCCCCAATTGGAGCCTGGCCGGCCAGACCCCACCTGTGCACAAATTGGTGCACTGGGCCTCTAGTGTAGAAATAAATGCATAACAGAGATAGATATACATTATCATGGGGTACAAAAAAGGAGTGGTAAATTCTGTTTAGGGCAGTGATTTTTCTTCTCATGGCACACAAATGAATTATTAAAATTCTCTGGCACACTAGAAAATTTATTTTTTGCCATTGTGACAAGAAAAATAGGCATAATTTTGATTCATTCATATCATTGATTTAAATCTATCTATCTATCTATCTATCTATCGATCATCTATCTATCAACTAGTGGCCTGGTGCATAAAATTCGTGCATGAGAGGGGGTGTGTGCCTCAGCCTACTGTGCACTGTTTCCAATCTCAGACTCTTCGGGGGATGTCCGACTACCAGTTTGGGCTCGATCCCACAGGCAGTCCGATACCCCTCTCACAATCCAGGACCACTGGCTCCTAATTGCTCACCTGCATGCCTGCCTGATTGCCCCTAATGGCTTCTTCCTGACAGCCTGATCACCCCCAAGGCTTTTATTAGTATAGATATGAGCATCACAGAAAATTTCACTAACCCTGCTTTACAACAAGGGCTTGACGACTGAATCATTGGGGCCAGACACTAAAATTTCCTTTCTTTGAAAAGTGGAGGGAATAATTATCTTGTCTTTAAGTTGGCCTGAACATCAAATGAGATAATGACTTATAAAAGTATAAAAGCACCATAAAAAGACAACTGTCTTTTTCATGTACTGAAAAGACAATAGAGTGGTAAAATGAAAAATGCTATTTTTATTCTCTCCCTTCCTTCCTTTACAGCCTTTATTTAAACTTTGAGATTTATAAAAATTTCACTCCTATTTTTATTTCTTTACATTCAATATTATTTTGTATTAGTTTCAGGTTTCATATTAGTTACAGAACAGTGGTTAGACAATGATATACTTCACGAAGTGTTCCGCGATATTTCCAGTGCCCACCTGGCATCAAACGTCATTACAACACTATGGACTATATTCCCTTTTTAAGTGACAGTGGGTTTACAGGTTCCTTCCAGTCTTCCTTTTGTGTTGTTCGCCTTTCCTTTCCTTTCTCACCTCTTCCCTCACTTTCCTTATGTAGCATCTCAACTGGCCTCAAAGCCCAGTGAAGGGCCTGGCTGGGGCGCGCTTACCCACGTTAGGACGGGGCGCTGAGGCCAGGTGCAGCGGCGCACCGGGAGCCCTCCGAGCGGCGCTCCCCGCCCTCCGAGGGGCTGCGGGGCAAGCGAACCGCCCACGAGCCTTCCGAGCCTCCTCCTCCAGCCCCTCTGCCTCGTGGGCCGCCACATTCGTCCCTCTCCTCCGCGCCGGCCCCGCTCCTGGGCGCAGGCGGTAGCCTTCTCCGCACGCAGCGCGCGGCCGACGCCCGGGGACGGGCAGGGCCGGGGCGCCGCGGCGCGGGCTCGCTTTGGGGCCCAGGGGGCAGGAGTCCGGGCCTCTCAAGCGCGCTTCCCCGAACCCCCGCAGTGGGCGCCTGGCAGTGCAGCGCCCTCCGCTGCGGTGGCGCCGCCCGCCGCCCGCCGCCCCGCCTCAGGCCATGAGCCCGTCCCCGCCGCCCCGGGCCCTTCCCCGCCCCCTCCAGTGCGCCCACCCGCCGGGGGCCGCCCGCCTCCTGGCCCGCCGCTTCCCGGAGCCCCGCGCCGGCCCAGGGGCCGCCCCTCCGCGGAGACCGGGCGCTGGTTTCCCGCGGCCCGCCCCGCGGCTCCCGCAGCCCCTCTCCTGGCTCTCACGGGCTGTGCGGCTGCCGGCGGGCGCCCTGAGGCGGGCGGCGCGAGTGGGGAGCGGCCCCGGGAGTAAGGGAGCCCCGGGGGAGGCTGCCTGGCCGGGAGCCGCGCCCAGACGGACCCGGGCGCCTCGCGGCCCTGCAGCCACGCCCACCCGTGAACGTCCAGTCGTCACAGGCTGGCGTACCGACAATCTGCTACCCCTCCATTTTATATGTAGATAGATATACTTATATACAGGCAGTCCTCAGGCCACTCAGACTCAACATACTTCATTTCGTGGTTACGTCATCTCATTTATTTATAAATAAAAGGACCGTCATTTTGATGTATGTACATATGTGCTTTGTTTTTTACTATTTATTTGCCACAAGTAAAGGTCAGGAATGGTTATCTCAAGGTTTTTTTTTTTTTTTACTGTTTCACTTAATTACTGCTGTGTATATGCTCCCTGTGAGTGACTTCGGTGCTTATGTAGGTGGGTTCCGACTTAGGGCCAACATCACGTTACATGTACCGTGAGAGCAGATCTCCAACATAATCCCAAGACCTGCTGCATGTATAGGTACAGAATATAGATGTGGGTACCAGAGAGGAAGAGAGAGGAGCATCAGTAATGGGAGAGAATCATTGGTTGGCTGCCTCCTGCATGCACCACACTGGGGATCAAACCCACAACTTGGGTGTGGCCCTGACTGGCAATCGAAGCCTGACCTCCTGGTTCTCAGGTCAGCACTCAACCACTGAGCCACACTGGCCGGGCCTGTGTTCTTTACTAATGCTATGTCATTCTTCATAATTACTCTATCTTCTCTCCGTTAAGTATCTTTGTCATCATTATTCTGAACTCTGTATCTGATAAATTTATCTCCATTTCAATTCTCTCTTCTTCTGGAAAATTCCCTTGTTCTTTCATTTGGGGAGTGTTTTTTGTCTCCCCATTTTGGCTGCCTGTTTAGATTTGTGTCTATATATCAGGTAGATCTGCTAAGACTTTTAATTTCTCGCGAAAGACGATGTCAGATGCTGTTTCTGACTGGTCCGGAGTATCTTGTTTGGAGCCATCAGCAGGTCACAGCGTGTGGCTCCCTCTGCTGGTCTCTGGGTGTCTTTGGAAAGGACCAAGATGAGCATGCACTAAGGTCTGCTTTTCCTAGCCACAGGCCCAGGAGATCAGGCAAAGACTCTCTTATTTCTTGTTTTATACTTCTATCTTTAATTATTTTTAAGCTAACTAGTCAAATTCAGCATATTTACAGTGTTCCTTGATTTTTTTCATAAGTAGATCAAGGTATACCTTTTCTCAGATCTATTTTGGCTGAATTTGACAAGTTTAAATACAGAAGTCTATCATTGTTCATTTCTAAAGGTGTCTTTCATTTTTTGACTTTTGGGAAGGTTTTGGTTACTTATTCAGCCGCCTTTTAAAAAAATGTATATATGTATTTTATGGATTTCAGAGAGGAAAGGAAAGGGAGAGAAACATCGATGAGAGAGAATTCATTAATTGGCTGCCTCCTGCACATCACCCCACCGGGGACCGAGCCCACAACCCCAGGTATGTGCCCTTGACTGGAATCGAATCCAGGACCCTTTGGTCCACAGACTGATGCTCTATCCACTGAGCCAAACCAGCTAGGGCTTATTCAGCCTTCTTATTCATTATTGGTCTGTTTAGATTTTCTATTTTCTTCTGTGTCAGTCTTGGAAGGTGTCTAGACATGTTTCCAGGAATTTATCCATTCTGTCTAGGTTGTCTAATTTGTTGGCATACTTGTTCATAAAAATGGTTTTCTTATTCTTTTCCTTGTTTATTCCTGTTTCACTAGACCCTCAGATAATATCATACTTATTCAACACAATTATGTATGCATCCAGCTTGGGGAGCAATGCTTACCATTCGGACGTCCTGGATACCCTAGGCCCCTCCTCCCAGTTATGGTCCCATACTCCAACCTTTGCTTTTAGATTAGATTTTATCTTTGCTCTTGTATATCATCTGCGTTGCTTTTCCCAATTGATAGTTCTTTCGTAATGTAATAGTGTTTGAGAAGAAAGGCTCTATACTAAGACTATCTGGCTCTACTTCCAGCTCTGTTTGCTGAGATCTCTTCACCTTCATTCCCTCCTCTGAAAAAGGAAGAAACAGTAGTTTTCTAGGTATCGTGATAAAACAGTGAGTCTCTAATGGCCAGATCGGTTTCCTGAAGAGATTGGGGATGGGGGCGGGGGAGGAGAGGCTGTTATTTAGGGCAGGAAGGGAATCTTTTGAAATTGTTTTAAAGCCTCTTTGTCTGTGACCTCCTCTGTGTGCAGGTGAGTTCCATGATCACTCTTGACTGCAGCATACTGCAGGGGAACAGTGGACTGTTATTTAGTGATAAACAGAAATGAGATATCAAGCCAAGAAAAGACATGGAGAAAACTTAATAAATGTATATTAATTGAAAGAAGCCAATCTGAAAAGGCTATATAGTGCATGATTCCAACTATATGGTACTGTGGATAAAGAGAAACTACAAAGACAAATAAAAGGATCAGTAGTTGCAAGAGGTGTGAGTTGGGGAGGAAAGGATGAATGGGTAGAGCACCAGGGTTTTTTGTTTTTTGTGTTTTTTTTTAAATATATTTTATTGTTTTTTACAGAGAGGAAGGGAGAGGGATAGTTAGAAACATCGATGGGAGAGAAACATTGATCAGCTACCTCTTCAGCACACCCCCAGTACCAAGGTACATGCCCTTGACTGGAATCGAACCTGGGACCCTTCAGTCCGTAGGCCCGCACTCTATCCATTGAGCCAAACCGGTCAGGGCTTTTAAGGCAGTGAAACTATTCTGTATAGTACTATAATGATAGATACATGTCATTACTCATTTTTGTCAAAACCCATAGAATATACCACACAAAGCATTCACCCTAATGTAAGCTATGAGCTTTAGTTAATAATGTATAAATACTGATTCATCGGTTATAACAAATGTCACACACTAAGGCAAGGTGTTAATTACAGGAAATTTGAGGAGGGGTTGATGAAGGAGTATATATGGAAACTCTGTACTTTCCAATCAATTTCTTGATAAACTTAAAACTGCTAAAAAACAACAACAAAAAATTCACAGTTGGCTAACTAAAACAATAAATAGGCCTCAAAATATAAGTATAAAGTTTAAAAATGTAAAGAAAAGACACTAGTTAACCATATTAATTTTAATATCTTTTAAGAGTTTAAACAGTCCCAGCAAAATTATTTTTTAGCTTTGAGACAGTAATTAAAACTGTACAAATATATATAACCATTACCACCAACATAAATTATTCTTTAGATTTTAATATTTTTCAACAAGGAGAGCTGAGTCTTCTGTATAAAAAGACCATATTATTGCTATAATGTGCTTTGGATAATGTTCACAAGATGATATGGATTACGTTAACATTTACTACAAAGTCATAAAATACATAAAAATTATTAGCAGTTGATAACATTACTCTTTTAAAAGAATATACAGTACTAATATCCAGTCCATAAAATGGCAGGTTTAAATAAAGTTGTCATAAGTTCAAAATGTATATTTTAAAAACCAATTTAGAAATAAAACTAGGACAAAAAATGGAATAAGTGAAAGCATTGCTATAGCAGCAGCTGAATGCATTTCCTCTTTAGAGCACATGTGAGTGCTGAGTCAATGATCAGCAATGAGAGTTTGCTTTGGAGAACCAGCTGACATCCTATCACCCTTATGTCCAATAGGAACTCAGAAACAAACATATATTGAAAGTCTGATGAAAACACATCACAGTTTTACAAACTTTCTTGATGTGAACATGGGAGAACCTTGACTTGGTTCATTTGGGAGTCGTCAAGCCATTGGGTTTGATAGCTACCATGAATTCATAGCAATTGTATTGGTCAAAATTAAGTCATAGGCTCTTTTCCCACTACAATCAGATGGCATAATTTTGAAATCTCTAGGTTAAATATAAATTTATTTCTAAGACATACATTCTGCTCAAGATTGGCATTATCTTTGCTTCTGTAATTTCAAAGTAGAAAAACAAATGATAAGTTACCATGTTTCTGTCATTGTCAAAGTGGTAGAATAGAGCCTTGGCCAAGTAAGAACTATAACTGACACCCCACAACACTATCTAATTGCTATAAAAAACAAAAACATAACAAACCTCTGAGGACAAATGATGAAATATTAAGTGGTTTAAGCAAATAACACATGAAAACTAAATACTTAGTTTTTAAAAAGCTTCTTGTCTTTAGTATCTATTAATATGTATATAAAGTACTTGATACTTTTGGCAAATAGTTTATTCAATACTTTGTAAAGTCTTACCCATATATCAGTCCTACCCACATATGGGCAGCAAAGCATTTCATTTTTAGGAAAGAAAATAGGAGATGATTTTGGCTCTTCAAAGTACCACTATTACATAGTTCTTCCAGAACTCAGTAGAAGTAGACATCTGTAGACACTTCCCAGGGTCTGAGGACTCTGGGGCAACGCTATGGGGATTCACAGCGGCTCCTACCGGTGGCCTCCGTACTTGGCCACCCAGTCTGTCCTCCCATGCACTGAGGGAACTGGCTGTGCACGGTTCACAATATTTATGTTCTTGGCTGTAGGATTGTAAGTAGGTCCTGTAAATTGCCCCCGGCCAGCTGTGTTCCAGGTATATTCTGAAAGAAATCAGAATTAGAAATTAGAATGTTTTATTTGATAATTTAATTCAAAATAAAGTGATCATCCTCTCATTTTGTGGGAAAATTTTGAACTTATCTTTAAAAGATTAATTCGATGGTCTCTAAGGGTTTTTTAAATATTAAAACTAGAAATTCTAGTGTAGTATTTTGTGGACACCAGTTGGAATTTTCAATAGCTTCAGAGCTATTACTCCTGGTTTACAGTTCTGACACTGCTGCTCTTTTTGACTTGAATTTTGACTGCCCATCACATTTAGATAGGGAAGACCCAACTAAGATGACCAAGTTCAAGTTCAATGAGCAGTATGCATAATGTTAGTGGCTTCATAAAATTGCACTGTGGTAAGATCTAAGTAATCTTCAAACACAGTATGACAGAAAATGTTTTCAGAATTGTTAATCCTGTAAAGCATTGGCTTTATGCAGCTACAAATAGATTTCTTTTTAAACATTAAAATGTAGTTTTTACAGTCAAACTTAATGTTTTATGGGTTAAGGGATGGATGATAACAGAATCCTCTCAAAGGTGAGCCATTCCTAGGATTCCAAACCTTTTATCACAAGGTTTGTTATACATTTGGCTGAGTAAAATTTTGTGAAATTTTATATTGTTGAACATTTGTTATGTGAACAATTTGTTATAAAGTTGCTTGAACATCTCAAATGACAAAGCAGTAAGTCACTTTACAGAGAACTTCAGTATCTGCAGTCCCTCCTACACCCCTTCCTCACTTCAAACTGTGAGCTGGTAGGTGTCAGGTATTCTCTCTAAAGAGGGTCGTTTGATCTTTCTATTTGGAATTTAAATCTCTTTTCACACTGTGTGGCTGCTGTCATTTTGGATTAAACTCTGAGTCTATTTTTGAAGGGAGTCTGACCATTTTGTATACCTGACAGGTATACTCTACCGTGCTGTGTCCCTGGTTTTTTATTTCACTATAAAATTGGGAATGTAGGAGGGACTTATAGAGCATGTGGGTCCTAATGTGCTGCTAACAGTTTAAAGGGAACAAAACATTAAGTGAGAAACCACCCTGGTGACAATTCCTGTCTGCTGTGTAGTCTGGTTGGGACAGAAAATTCCAGAGCTCTCCCCTTGGTGGTTGGATAGATCATTTCATTCTATTCTTAACTCATTTTAAAATCCTCAAAGGTGACGGACCTCACAAAGGCAGGGACAAGGTATCTAGAAGGCAGTTAAATATATTCTGGTGTACAGGCCAGCCCTTTAGTTCAGACCCCCTAATACAGATGAGCATCAGTCTGTTCATTCAGCGAGCTGGTACCCCCAGCAGAGGAAAGGGTGAGTTGAGGGAATGAGAGTGGAGGGAGGAGGGAAAAAGGCCATGAGCCCAGGTAATTCAGAGAAAGGGAAAGAGGACCCATTCTTAAATTAACATTGGTGGGAAGTGAGAAGTTTGGGGAATGAAAATCAGAATCCTGACAGCCAAAGTTGGGTCCTCAGTGCATTTGAAGGAAACTGTGTCCAGGAGGAGATTTGTAAAACTGTCAAAAAAAGGAATCATTTTGCCAAGAAGGCAAATGCTGACATTTAGGATTCCTTTCTGAGAAGTAATAGTTTTAGGATTCAAGTACCTTTGTTCAAGAACTAGTTACTGACAAAGGAGGCCAGATCACACGACAGGGCAAGAAATGTTTTTTGTGCCTTAGCTGGACCACGCTCTACATGGCACCCCTCCTGGCAGGGGCACAGTCAGCCCCCTAATCCTTGTGCATTTACTTTATAAACTGCAGGTGTCCTATTAAGGGCATTTAATTTCCTGTACACAATGTCTGCTGAAGGCAAAGGTGGCTATCTCTAGTTAAGGATTTAATAAGTGCCACTACTATATAACTTTTAACAAGATTTTTAAAAAATCCTCTAAAATGGAGATCATACAGGGTAGCGGAAAAGTAGGTTTACAGTTGTTTGTACGGAAAATAATACAAGAATAAATAGTATAAGAATAAACTCTGTGCTTTTTGTACTCATGATTATAAACCTACTTTTGCCCCACCCTGTAGTACCTTCTCTAACGAAGTCATTGGGAGTGTTAAATGAGTTGATATATACTAGTATCGAGCTCTTAGGACAGGGCCCTACAGGGCGGCTCTATATAAAAGAAATCACCCCTCAAGTCTGTGTTACTGTCAAGGAGGGGGTGAGGAGGTTTTAGCAAGTTTGTGATGAGAGATTACATAGGAAGGAAGAAAGAAATTTGACTTTTTTTTCTTTCCAAATTTGAGAGTAAGAGAAACAGCAGAAGAGGAGACTATGAGAGGAGGGAAATAGTTGAGTAAACATGGTAATGACCTGTTTGTTTTCCCGGGGAAACTGTGACACAGGTGGGAGGGCTGGAGGATACAGCTTACAGAACAGTGTTTCCTAAGGATCTGCACTGACCACTTGAGAATGATTAGTATTTACTTCTTTTTGTCCCTTTCCTCCTATCACCACCTGTAGGAAAATCTGATAAGCAGAGTAAATAAAGAGATGAAAAGTTACGAGGAAGCAATTACTTTAAAAATGAAAACAGGACTATGCATGCTAATCTGACAAAATAATTCACATAAAAAGGTCTTCAATATCCTATAAAAATATGTTTAAAATACCCATTTTCATCCTCTAAAAGCAGGTACTCAGGTGACAAATTGTAACATTATGACTTTCTGCTTTTACATTAAAAATTGCTACTGCCTAGCTGGTATGGCTCAATGACTGGACATTGACTTTTGAACCAGGAGGTCACAGTTCGATTCCTGGTCAGGGCACATGCCCAGGTTTCAGGCTCAATTCCCAGTAGGGGGCATGCAGGAGGCAGCCGATCAAGGATTCTCTCTCATCATTATGCTTCTATCTCTCCTCCCTTCCTCTTTGAAATCAATAAAAAATGTATTTTAAAAAATTTGCTACTAAGTCATGGCTAATAACTCATTATAAGGCTAGCTTAAAAATTTGAGACTTCATAAAAATTATTTCTATATATGTTTATATATTTTGTTTCAGCAGAGAGGTAATGAGGCAGTTCTTTCCACAGCTAAGGTGACTAAGTACTGTTTAAGCAGCTGTGATAAGAAATAAAAAAATTACAAAAGTTCAATGCTTTTTCAATTTTAGCTCCAATAGTGTAAACTTTGAAGTTTGGCAACTCCTACTGGAGTTTTCATATAAGATCCTGGTTAGGATAGGATGTGAGAATACTTGTGGAGTCAACTTTTAAACTAAACTACAACTAGTACATACTAGTATCTTACCAAACTTCTGATTATCCACCTTAGTGTTTATTTTAGGTGCTTAAATGTGGATATCTACTTTAGATGACCATAATTTAGAGAACATTTCTAGTTAAATCTGGTCACCTCTGTACAAAATCATCACCCCAATTTCATGAGCATCCCCTGTGGCTGTCACATGGCACACACTGCAGAGCAGATGACCTGGGAAGTCATACACTGCAGGCTGGAGGGACACACCCTATCACCACCCGCAAAGTGAAAGCCAGTGAAAGCTCTGCCACAGTTCAGTTCCAGGCTCCCAAATGGGACCACAGAGGATGGCCTGTTATCGGATACATAACAGACGCTCGGCATTCATTAAGCTTCCATGCTGGGCGGGTGGCTCTGAAAAATGCATCTTCTCACGTCTCATGATGCAGCACAGCACTCTCTGGAATCAGACACTATGCGGGCTCCACCACTCACTAGCTGTGTGACCTCAGGTAAATTACTTAATGTCAATTCCCTGGCCTGCAAAATATCTATCACCAGGTTCTTATGAGGGTTGCATGGTACAGTCTATGCATCTGGCTGAGTAACCACTTAATCAGAGGGAGCTCTTATGTACTGGACTCTCAAACTACAGCTCTGGGTAAAAAACAGGACATTTTGCCTAAAACAATTAGAGCTGTTGTTAATAAATTGAGACCAGATTAAGGGTCTTCACTTGGGAAAAGTGACTGTGGGAACATTGAAAAGCTCCTGTCTGAGCATAATCCTCACACACACGCCCAAAGCCATTCTTACCTGGAGCTGCTGTGCTGAGAGGCGCTAAGTGTATCCTCTGGCCAGCTGATCCCACTTCTTTCTTGAGAAAGGAAGGAGCATATCCTGACTGACCATAAGTAGTGTAACTTCCAGGATTTCCTAGTGATATGTCATAAAGTTTCACTGTCAAAAGGCGAATATTTTAAAGCACTAGGGAGAGAGTAACTTTGAATACTACCCCTACTAATTCTACATTCTATCTGAGCATCTGCTAGATTCCAGGCACAGCACTATGGTTTAACACAGTGGTTGGCAAACTGCGGCTCTGTTGACTAATGAGTTTGTCGACCACTGGTTTAACATATTTCTATTCAGTCCATATAACAACCCCTTTAGATGCATATTATTATCCACACCTGCATCTTTTAAACTTTGCTGAAGTTCTCATAGTTGACAAATGACCAAGCTAGAATCTTAACCAGAGGCTGAGTTCCCCTAAAAGATACCAGGTTTTTAGGCTCCAGTTGTTAACACGGGGATGTCTCTAGCCAGAAGTTCCCTCCCTGCAGTGCCCTGTACTCCTCTTCATTTTGTAAAATCTGTTATAGTGAACTATCCTCAGGATTATTGTAGGGACTGAATGAGATGCATGCAAAGTACTGAGCACAGAATTTGTGTTCAGCCAGTGTCAGCTGTCCTCCTCCTCCTCAGCACTATTAGTGAATGACCAATTGAGGGGCAGCATAGGGATGGATTGAAATGGGAAAATCTAAGGCAGGAGACCAATTAGGAGGGCACTGCTAGGGCTGAAAGGGAAGATTACGATGTCTGATCTAACGCAGTCACAGAGGGGACAGAGAGGCAACTGAGTAGGTATATGGGATGGGAGGGGAAGAGAGAAATATAATGTTTGACATTTTGGTGACTAAGGTCATCAATATGAGAGAATCATATTGGGAATGTCTGTGGGACATTCAAGTTGCAGAGAGAGAGCAGGTAGGTGGTTTGGAGTGACCAAGTAAGATGGCTATGGAGCTGCGGGCCTGGAGGAGTCATCCCACAAGGACTGCAAGAGGAGCCAAGACCCAGGGAAGAACCCCAGGGAGCATTAGCATTAGGGGAAGGAAGGGGCCCGGTGGAGGGGAGAGAATAAAAACGTAGATGGTAAGAAGAGCAGGCTCTGAACACTCAAGTGAACACGTGTGAAGACAGGAGAAGTTACAGACTAGGCGCAGAGGTCTGCAGGGCAGCACTTCCCACTGGATCTGGCCACCAGGATAATGCGGGAGCTGCTTCAGGAGCCTGAGGATAAATTCCAGGGAGCTGAGCAACCTCAGAATATGAGGAAAAATGAACACAGCTGCTCTTTTAAGGAGCATAGCTGTGCTGGAAAGGAGACCTGGCAGAGGAAAGGTGAGTCAATGTTCACAGCTTTGGGGGCTTCAAAGAGCTGTTCATGTGGTAGCTACCATGGGAGCACGCTTTACATGGTGTGATCTGTTCACCAGTCTGGACTCCGACCTTCTATGTCCCTGATGTCTGCCATGGGGCTGTGCACAGGAGGCTCGCAATAAGTGTTTGCTCTTGAACCAACAAATGTCAAACAACAATGCTACTTCTCAGACCCTGAAGGATTTTTACACAGTAAAATCAGTTGATACAATTTTTAACAATACTGAATTTAGCATAAGCACTGCAGTCTTACTGGACATTTATTTTCCCTCCAGTACTCATTTTAAATCACAAGTCAGTCCTTTAATTCAAAAGACTTTTTGTAAGGAAGTTCAAGGCAGTGGTCACCTTTAGTAGCAACTTCAGAACATCTCTCTTGCTTTTATCCTCATCGCCAGAGCAAACACTTATTAAACACTGTTTGACAAAAATCCTAGGAATGGCTATATAATAATACTTGTATTTACTATTTCCTCCATTTTATAGACGAGGACACTGATTTAGGGACCCTACGTAACTCGTTCAAAATGGCAAGGGTGGTAACAGAATGGTGTGTGTCGGACTCTAAAAGCTATACACTAACACCCCAGGAGGCTTCTGCCTACTGGAGGAAGAAGTTGTTCAGGAAAAATGCATACAAAATGACCTAAAGAGAAGTCTTCTTAAATTATTTTGGCTTATTATGTGACGTACCTTGTGAGATGCCAATTTTCAGGTTGGAGCCAACAGTCAGTACTGTTTAAAGCAGCAACAC
>PVJN01044030.1:0-17493 GCA_004026805.1 Lasiurus borealis | reverse complement strand
CTCAGGAACCTGTCATGGTCCCGCTGGGGAGACAGGGGGGCAGAGAAAGCTGTGAGGGGCAAGGGGCAGGAGAGGAAAAGAGAGAGAGCTGAAGCGGGCCCTTGGACAGGAAAGAGCAGAATGGGGAGGAGGGCTCCAGTTAGCTCCTTCCTCCCGTCTGACCACAGGCCTGCTTGGAGGTTCTGCCTGCAATCAGCCTCCCTGCTGTCTTTATCGCAAATGCCTCCACTTGAAAACTGAGTCCTGGTGGGTTTCTGGTACAGGACACCCCCCAGACCCCAGGGAGCTACCTCCCTTTCCCCTCCCTCCCTCCCTCCACACGCCCCCTCCGCCAGGCTCTCAGGAGCCCTGCATGCCGCCGCCTCTGCACCCTCCAGACCAGAGGCGCACAGGCCTGTGGCTTCTCCCTGGACAAGCCACGCATTCCCTGGCTGGAGCCCCCACCCGGCTCCTCCCGGGGCTGGGGAGGCCCTTTCTCTGGCTGGAACCCCTTCTTTGTACAAGGCGCCTGCACGTGGCACCACAGCCTGCCGTTCCTCTGATTGCACCCTCTTCTCAAAGGGTGTCTAATTTGCCGGAGGGAGTTTCTCTCTTGCTTACCTGGGGAACATGTGCCATTATGGTAATTGGCATCTGCCGGCATATCCCGCTAGTCTGGCCCTGGGCTGTGCACTTGATATATAATTTCTGTCAGGAGCCAGTGAGAAGGGCCCGCGCGGGGGTTGGGGGTGGGAAGAGGGAGGACAGAGGTGGGGAGGCCCTCTGTTCAGTGGCGCCTAGACTCAGCCGCACCAGTGATTTGCAGGAGGAGCGAGTTTCTTTATAGCCTTCACAGCAGCTCAGGGCCAGAAGCGCATCAAGCCCTGGGGTTCTCAAGGGCGGATCTCGTTTTTTTAGCATCTTTTTAAAAATATATATTGACTTTTTACAGAGAGGAAGGCAGAGGGAATAGAGAGTTAGAAACATCGATGAGAGAGAGACATCGATCAGCCGCCTCCCGCACGCCCCCTACTGGGGATGTGCCCGCAACCGAGGCACATGCCCTTGACCAGAATCGAACCTGGGACCTTTCAGTCCACAGGCCAGCGCTCTATCCACTGAGCCAAACCCATTTTGGCTCGTTTTTTAGCATCTTAACATTCATCATAGGCCATTTGCCTCTGGAGAGGTAAAGACATGCACCCCACCCGCAACTTGGGGTGAGAAAAGCTGGGCTAGAAGGACCGAGGGACGCCAGAACATGCATGTCCAACGAGACCAGCAAACCGGAAGGACCTTCCCAGGTGGGACCGCGGCCATCAACACCCCTCGTTTCTCATCAGGGTGCTTTGCCCTGTGCAAACCGGAGCTCGTCTTAGGAGCCCTCGGGGCACGGCTAATAAAGCAACGCCCTCCAGAGACGGAGAGGCCGGCTAATGAATTCCAAGCCACGACAAACCTGAGGGGTTGAACGTAAGAAACAAAGGGCGGGTTCTAAAAGGCACCGAGACGCCCGAGTAGACCGCCGAGGTGAAGGGCTTGGACCCAGACTGTGTCTTACCGGAGGGGGCATTGCCCTTTGCCTGCCTTGTCCTGCGCTCTGCAGGGCGGACGTCTAAACGCCAGCGTCCGAGGACGCTTTAGGACGGCTTTTGATTGTGCCACTCACCTTGGAAAGGTCCACCAGGGTGTTGGCTTGGTCGCTCAGCTTCCTCTGCTCCATCTTGACACTCCTCAGTCTGCGGGAAAGAGTGGGAACGGCTTCGGTCTTAAAGTGCACGGGAAGGCGAAGCATCCATCTTACATTAAAAACTGCTGTTTGAAATTTCAACCCTGCTATTTGGCTTCTGTAAATGCTTACTTGCTTAAATAATAAGGAAAATGAGACCACTCTCACTTCTGAGAGGCCATTAAACCTTCCCGGGATGAAACTGTCAGTACAGGCACCAGGCCAGGCCTTTGGTTGAGGTCTCAAGGCCTCAGCACATAGGGGCCCTTTAAGAACTTGCAAAGGGACGGGAAACATCCCATATTTGGGAGACAAAGAAGGTAAAATCATATAAATAGGGGAAATTTCTGCATGTTGGGGCCAGAATTTGAGAAACATTTTCCTCCGCGTGTATTAAATGTAGCTCCAAATTCTCTCTGAGCATGGTTTGGTTATTCTGGTTTTCTGTAACAAAGGTTTGGACCCACGAGCAGATTCCACTTTCCCGTCAGTCCATCCAGTTTTGGAACCCAGCACGGGGACCTTGAACGTGGGTAACAGCCGACCTGAATCAAGGTCTAGTCAGGCCCCCAGAAAGCAGATTCTTGTCCCCATGCCTGCTTGCCTTTTGTCACTCTGGCTTCTCATTACGCCTGGGTCATTTTCTGGCATCTATGCCTTTGTCTACCCAGCGGTGGAGAACTGTGAATTTTCCCCCCTGCCAGGGGCCATTTGGATATTTACAACATCATTTGCAGGCCATACAAGAGGATCTGCTTAAAAATCAGCCTGCTCCTTTGGTCAAACATTTCATCAACTCGCCCCTCGTGCCTCGGCAGGGCCAGACTAAGCGATTTTGCTGGCCTTCTGCGGCCCGAGGGCCGGATGTTTCCCCAACCCTGGTCTAGGCTATGCCTTCCCCCTTGAACGCCCTCCTCTCCGTCTTTCGGGGTTTCCCCAGAACTCCTAGGCCAGAATAACTGTTTCCACCCTCTGTTTTATCACTCTGCTTTAAAAACACGTCTCTTATGGGAAGCACGGACCACAGATGTGTTCTGCTTCGACTTGCAATGCAGGGTGTGTGTGTGTGTGTGTGTGTGTGTGTGTGTGTGTGTGAGTGTGAACTGTGGGAACCCTCCGAGCCTCTTACTCTCATCTTCACCTTCCGTGGCAGCCTGCCCAACGTCTGGCAGTAGCAGGGGCACCAAATGAGCAGACAGACGGGCCTGGGTCCCCTCGATCGCCCCCAGGGCTCGCCGAGTGGGACGGAATGGATCTCTCCTGTGCTCTGAGCGTGCCAGGAGGGGCTGACCGGGCTGGCAGGGCCCCCCCCCCGCCCCCCCCCCGTTCCTGGCCTGGCCCTCAGCTGGCCCAGCTCCCGCATACTCACTGGTGGATGGCCTGGAGGAACTTCCTCTGGTGCTTCCTGACCTTGGCGTGGTCGATCTTCTTCAGCAGCTTGGTGTGTTTGTAGATGAGCCAGGTCTCCCGGAGGACATTGGCCGCGGCGTTCTTGATCTGAGGGTGGGGGGGAAAGGAAGCAAAGCAGGGTTGCTCTCCGGCTCGTTTTCCTCATTTCTACCTCAGCCATTGTTTTCCCTGTGTGCCGAGAGAGTCTATCCTGTGAGGAAACGAGCCTGCAATGATCCGATTCCTTAATCAAATCATGACCTCTTAGGATGGGTGATTAACATGCATCGCGTACTAATCCTGTGCTGGATGCAGTCCACTGGAGCCTGAAGTTGGAGCCGGGGAGAGGGGGAAGTGTGTCTTGCTCTTTCTTAATTATTTCGGGGACTGCCTCTGACGGTTGTTGCTGGCGCTATATTTAGACCAGCCGTGTTAACAAGACCTGGGGGCCCCGGGCACCTTGTGAACAGATAAATATATACCACGTTGCTGCTCTCTCTCCCACTCTCTCTCTCTCTCTCTTGCACGCGGAGTTCCAGAACGGAGACTCCCATTGGCGCGTGGCTGGCATTCCGAGAGTCGACAGAGTTCCTCTCAGCGGGAGATTTTTTTTTTACAGAGAGGAAGGGAGAGAGAAAGAAAGTCAGAAACATCGATGAGAGAGAGACATCGATCAGCCGCCTCCTGCACGCCCCACAGTGGAGATGTGCCCGCCAGCAAGGTACATGCCCCCGACCGGAATCGAACCTGGGACCTTTCAGTCCGCAGGCCGACGCTCTATCCACTGAGCCAAACCAGTCTCAGCTCAGCGGGAGATTTTTAAGGGCCGGGGTGGAAAAGTCCTTCCCACCACAGGGAGCCACAGGGGTCAGCCAACCCCTTATTTCCTCTCCCCCCCTCCACCCCCATGGCCGGGAACATTCACACCGCAATTTCCCATGTAACCATAACCGTGATGGGCATGAGACCGAGCGAATGCAAGGCAGGATCTGAAAACCGGTGAAAACACGAAGGCGCGAAAACACAGCTGCCTCTTTCCCCACCCCGGCCCCTTCCCCGTGCACTGTGGTCACACGTTTCCACGGGCGACGCCGTCATCGACCGACACGGGAAACCGGTGATGTCACCCCGCCCGAGACGGAGCTGAGACATATCAGTGGCATCCAGATGGCGGGGGACAGGGTGTCAGTGCGCACACAGACGTCCTCAGCCATTCGTAACAAGAGCAAAGAGGAAGAAGCATCGCTTAGGAAGCACGAGCCCAGCAGATTTTTGGTTAACCGCTCCCCTTTCCGACAGCCACCACGCATGTTGGCACAGGCCCGCAGGCCCGGGGCCTGGAGCGGACAGGCCTGGCCGGGGAGAAACCGGGTTACCGGCCAGAAAGGGTTTTAATGGAACCGGCGAGTCCAGGCTCGCTTCTGCAGACTGACACCGACAGATGGGACGTTGTTAAAATCCCGGGACGTGTGGGGAGGCCTCGGAAACATTGTTTTGCAGGCTGGAAAAGTTTCGTGTGTGTGTGTGTGTGTGTGTGTTTTGAAAAATTTATTACTACGGCTGGATCCCATTTTTTCCTTGGCGCAGAAGTGATGTTCTTAAGAGAACAGCTACGTCTTCTCAGAAATGTCTCCGCCGTGACATAAATATGGCTTTTTTTTTTTTTTTGGTTCGTGAAGAGCCATGGTGACAACTGTGTTTAATGACTTAATTGCCCAACTTTGGCGATTTCTTGCTTGGAAGGAAGCAGGTTGTGATGAGTACAAGCTGGAAAGGGAGTATCCAGAGGAGGGGGGTGGGGGCGGTGGGGTGGAAGAGGGGTGGTCTCTGGGGTTCTGCCCAGGCCGCAGAGCAGGGAACCCCTTCTCTCTGCCTAGAGCAGTCTTCTGTAGGCAGAGGCCATTTGATCTCCTCAGTTTCCCGGGGTGCTAAGCCTCCCAGGAAAGTCCTGCGCTGGCATTGGGGAGACCAGCAGGGCCCCAGCTCCAAGCCTCCTCCTCCTTCCAGGGAGTTAGGGAAGAAAGGCGCAATGGGCCTCTGACAATTGTCTCCAAGTCCAGGTGGCACGGACATCTGCATTTGAAAAGCCTGCCGCTGGGGATTCTGGTTCCAGCGGTTGGTCAGCAGTGGAGGAGTAGATGCGGAAATACCTGTGAGACATCCTTTCCGTAAGGTGGAGAGGAGGTGGGAGGAGGCAGCTGCTGCGGTTGCTGATGGCCTGAGGCTTTACGTCACCAGCAGGGGTCTGAGTGCCTCAGGGGTGTGAACTCGGTTAATCCTCACAACCACCCCATCGGGCAGGCACTCTCATCACCCCCATTTTACAGATGAGCAAACCGAGACACAGACCGAGACCATGAAGTTCTAAACGGCAAGCGGAGTCCGAATGGACTGGTGTGGCGTACACACACTGACATCAGTTATCAGCATCTAGCCCAGCGGTTCTCAACCTGTGGGTGGTGACCCCTTTGGGGGTCGAACGACCCTTTCACAGGGGTTGCCTAAGACCATAGGAAAATGCAGATATTTACATCACGATGCATAACAGTAGCAACATTTCATGGTTGGGGGTCACCACCACATGAGGAACTGTATGCAAGGGTCAAGGCCTTAGGAAGGTTGAGAACCACTGATCTAGCCCAAAGCCCTATGGAAAAGGAAACCACGCCGGCCCAGCAGGTGTGGCTCAGAGGTTGAATATTGACTCAGGAACCAAGGGGTCACCAGTTTGATTCCTGGTCAGGGCACACGCCAGGGTTAAGGGTTCAAGCCCCAGTACAGGGTGTACAGGAGGCCAGCTGATCAATGATTCTCTCTCAACGTTAATGTTTCTATCCCCCTCTCTCTCCCCGCTCCCCCCTCTCTAAAAGACTCAATAAAAACATATTTCCAGAAAAAAAAATTATAATAACTAAATGAAAGGAAACGGCTTCAGAGATGGGCGCAGAGGGCCAGAATCACACAGCTAGCAGACAGCCAAGTCCAAACAGGACCGGGCCCAGGAGCAGCAGAAGGTTTGCATGTGGTCTGGAAGAAGGACCTGCCCGGGTTTTATCTCCACACAAACAACGGTATTTCCTGTTTTCCGGCACCGAGGAATCGGAAAGCCCATTAGAAGATTTTTTTTTGTTTTTTAATCATCCTGGCCTCCGCTTAGCAATATGGCAGAACAGAGAGTCCGTGTCCTGCACTAAACTTCAGCCCAAAGGCGCGGCACCGGAGCCACGGCTCAGCGCCGGCGGCCGAGGAAAACGGCCGCCTCATCTTTATGGGTCTGAGCAGGAGGCCCAGGGGTATTGGGGAAGCGGATTCTCGAGGCCAGCTCTGGTGCCGGCTCCGAAACGAACTGCCAGGCAAACAGCCTGGCGCGAAGCTAAGGAGATCAATGTCTGCGAGAGAAAAAGACGCGGGCTTTTCACGGCTCTGTGCGCGCTCCCAGGTTGACAGTAACTGTTCCTGGGACCAGGGTCCCCGCCTCCCTCCGGTTCACCGGGCCGATGAGTATCGTTAGGATGGGGAGCAGCTGAGGTCGTGTGCCTTTCTCGAGGTTCGCTGAGCCCCTGATGGGGGCGTGGGTGCCTTCTGAGCTTTCTCCTGGAAGGGGGGGGCACCACAGTTAGAAGGTGCTCTTGCGGGGTGTGGGGTGGGGTGGGATGGGTCAGAGCACTGGGAGAACCTGAGCAAGGTCGGCCACGATCAGAGGGGGCCAGGGGTGGTTAGAAGAGGGCTTTTGTGTGTGTGGAAGGAGGGCTGTTCTGTTCCCCGAATCCATAAGCCGACGAGCTGATCATTTTCTCTCCATAGGTTCTCCACCAAAAAAAAAAAAAAAGTATGCTTTCATTCTTTATATATATATATATATATATATATATATATATATATATATTGATTTTTCACAGAGAGGAAGGGAGAGGGACAGAAAGTTAGAAACAGTGATGAGAAAGAGACATCATGGATCAGCCGCCTCCTGCACACCCCCTACTGGGGATGTGCCCGAAACCAATGTACATGCCCTTGACCGGAATCGAACCTGGGACCTTTCAGTCCGCAGGCTGATTGCTCTCTCCACTGAGCCAAACCGGTTTCGGCATCATTCTGATTGATGAATGCCAGATGGGCTCAGCGACCTACACATTTCAGGAAGAGCTTGGAGACTAATGGGGCTGAGCAAGGAAGTCACCCAAAGAAGACCTTACACGTAACGGCGACAGCCACATCTACCGAGCACTTTCTGTAAGCAGGCTCGTGCGAACCACTTCGTGTCTGCACTGGCTTCTTAGCTCTCAGAAAAAGACCTCCCAAGTGCACGCCATCATCCTCTCCTCCTCAGACCTGTTCCTGAATCTCTCGGAGACTCAATTTTCTCATCCCTTCCTTCCAAAAACCTCTGCCAAGACCCTGTCCTCGGCAGCGAGGATACCAAGATGCACAGGCCCTCATGGAGGTTAGCATCTTGCGGAGTCAGTGCGCAGTATGTAATAGAACATCAGAGAAAAACACAGCAGGGAGCCAGCCAGAGAGGACGCGGGCGCCACAGATCTGCAAAATGGGGCTGTCGCGGGGATTCAACGATAAGACACTCCGAACGCGTGGCGCAGAGCCGGGCCAGAGCGCTCTTCAAGGTGGCTTCGCAAACACCCCTTCCCCCCCAAGGACAGGTCAGCTTCTTTCTCTCCACTCCCTCCCAACAAGAGAGACCACGAAACAGAACACGGCATTGGAGCTCTTGGCCATATCATCCGAGCCCGTGGCCGGCTCTGGCGGCCCCTCTGCCCGGGGAACCGGCCACTCCGTGTTACAGAGGGACTGCAGGCTGCAGAAGGGACACGGGACGGGGATGAGAGAGGCCCCTGGTTAGACTCCCCATGCCTCCAGAAGCCGCAGACCGACCTGGGCGCTCCAGGGGGGGGGGGGAGCATCTTTAGCATGCCCGCTATGCTGCCAGGATTCCCGCTGAGGGAAAGGGTGCTCAAAAGAAGAGGAAGGGAGGTGAAAAGGTCAGGCTGCGAGTTAAGTGCCTTCACGTTAAGAAATACTCAAGTCGCCGAAACCGGTTTGGCTCAGTGGATAGAGTGGCAGCCTGTGGACTGAAAGGTCCCAGGTTCGATTCTGGACAAGGGCATGTACCTTGGTTGCGGGCACATCCCCAGTAGGGGGCGTGCAGGAGGTAGCTGATCGATCTCTCTCTCTCATCGATGTTTCTAACTCTCTATCCCTCTCCCTTCCTCTCAATAAAAAATATATTAAAAAAAAAAAAAGAAGAAGAAGTACTCAAATTGCATTTAGATGAACATCCCATTCTGAGAACCAAAAGCCAGGTCCCTTGGACACATGGCTGGGGAGCAAGGCTGGTCCCCTCTCCCCCCCCCCCCTGTGGAAATCCCCTCTCCTTCCCCTTCTCCCCCCGCCTTCACCCTCAGCCACACTGACTTCCTGCAGCCGCCATCTCTTTCATCTCCCTCCTCTTCCCCCTCTCCTTCCTTCCCAGCCCTTCTCAGGACTCCCTGTCCCAGGACCTGAATGGGCTGGCAGGAAATTGGGGCAGGCGCGAGAAGAGAGGTATTTCTGGGGTTCAAAGCTGGAGTCTGAGGCTCCCACCGCAGCGCGGTGAAGGGTGGCTATTTCTATAAGCTATTCATGTGACGCTCAGTGAGTCCGTAGGTAAAGCAGCTTTTCTCTCCAGCAGGCGCGGAGCCCTCACCGCCACGCTGGGTTCCAAGGGACTGACGGGTCTGGAAAACCCGCGGGGTGGTGGCCGGAGAGCCGCCCGCAGGCCTGAGGACAAACTGCAGCCACCCGCTGGGACTCGGCTAGCTGGGCTGGCTAGCCACCCCCGGCCACACTGGCTTCCTGCAGCCGCCATCTGCAGCCCCCCCGCTCAGACCCGGCTAGCTGTGACGGCCACGCCACCCTTCCCCTCCCTGGGTCGGAGAGGCATGTTCCTAAGGATGCTCCCAGCTCAAAAGCCGTTTCTATGACTACCGTCCCACCCCTCGTCTGGGACAGAACCCTTGTGGGTCACAGAATGTACAGTCCCTTTCAGAGGAGAATTAGCATCCCTGACAACGACCCCATCGATTCTCCGATAAATTTTGAGATTAAGGCCTGTTATGGGAAGCCGCTCTAGGGACCAACCAGTTGTCAGCCACGAATCTAGTGTCTCTGAACCAGACTTTCTGTACCCGGTACAACCATGATGATCTGTCTTTTCCTATAAAAGACCTGACCGTGAGGAAATCTTTGAAAACAGAAAAAATAAAATAAAATAATTCTGCTTTTCCCAGCAGGCTTGTGAAAAATACTTTGACCTGTGCTCCTAATTAAAAGTTTTCTTCCAGCTGAGACCGGTTTGGCTCAGTGGATAGAGCGTCGGCTTGCGGACTGAAAGGTTCCAGGTTCGATTCCGGTTGGGGGCATGTACCTTGCTTGCGGGCACAGTGGGGCATGCAGGAGGCGGCTGGTTGATGTCTCTCTCTCATCAATTTTTCTGACTTTCTCTCTCCCTCTCTGTAAAAAATCAATAAAATATATTTTAAAAAAAAGTTTTCTTCCGTACCATTTAGTAGGTGCACAGGGACGACTAAAGGTTTCTGAGCAGAAAACTAAAGGTTTCTCAGCCTTAGAGCAGTGGTTCTCATCCTTCCTCATGCCTCGACCCTTTAATCCAGTTCCTCACCTTGTGGTGACCCCCAACCATAAGATTATTTTCGATGCTACTGCATAACTGTAGTTTTGCTACTGTTAATGCATCGTCATGTAAATGTCTGTGTTTTTCGCTTGTCTTAGGCTCTACAGCAGCGGTTCTCAACCTGTGGGTCGCCTAAGACCAGTGGGAAACACAGATATTTACATCCTTAGAGTCTAAGGAGATCCACGGGGAGGCAACGTGGAGGATGACCGGGTTAGAGCGGTGATGGTGGCATTAGGTGTGGCGGGCCAGAGGACCTGGAGAGGCCGGGGGCACGAACAGCCGTGGCCGTGGTGAGGTCACTTCAGGCTCAGAACCGGCCGGCAGCCCTGTGGGTCCAGATGGCCTTGGTTTTTCGGGGCCTGGGGAACAGGGACGCCATTGGCTGACCGGGGAAGCCAGGAGGAGGAGCTCATTGGGGAAGATCTGGATACGGCTTCATGGGGGAAAGGTACTTGGGTGAAGAACTGGGAGCAAGAACCCCTCGTGGCAAGAATAACGAGACACAATCCCCGGCTAGTGGCACATGCCAGAGACAGGAAGAGAAGGCGTGGCAAACAGAACGGTGCCTCTTAAGCCAAGGATGTACCCCGAGACAGCGTATCTTTGCCTTTAGCGAGGAGAGGTGCTCTGTGAGGGGCAGGCAGTGAGGATGGGGGCAGGGACCAGTCCCCCCAGAACAGGAAGTATGGCAGCCGGCAGGGGGCCTGTGATGGATATGGTGAGCTACATAACAGAGCAATGGGGACCTGGAGCGTTGAGGGGGGGTGGGGAGAAAAGATGGGGAGCTAGCATCTTCTTCACAGTGGCTCTGTGTGTCACTTACAGACACAGTATCACATGGCCTAGCAGTTGGCAATATTTGATAATGACAGAATGGCCATGGCAGTAACCTGCAAAGTCCGTGTGAGAAGACCCAAGGGCACAAAGACAGACAGGATGCTGCCTCCGGGTGACAGATTATACCAGTGAAAGGGGAAGAGCCGTGGGATTCGGGAGAACCAGAAACGGAGTTCTTACTCCCCCGCCAACAAACATAAAAATTGCGTGACTCTTGCCCTAACCGGTTTGGTTCAGTGGATAGAGCGTCGGCCTGCTGACTGAAGGGTCCCAGGATGGATTCCGGTCAAGGGCATGAACCTTGGTTGCGGGCACATCCCCAGTAGGGGTTGTGCAAGAGGCAGCTGATTGATGTGTCTCTCTCATCGGTGTTTCTAACTCTCTGTCCCTCTCACTTCCTCTCTGTAAAGAAAATCAATAAAATATATTTTTTTAAAAATTGTGTGACTCTAATGGCAAAGACAGGATGATCAAACCCTGGAAATAAGTTGAGTATTTTTATGATTAATAGGTTACAGTCCTCTCTCTCTCTCTCTCTCTCTCTCTCTCGGGAATGAAGGTTGCGTGTACAGTGGTACCTTGAGATACCAGTTTAATTCGTTCCGTAACCTTGAGGCGTGGGAAACTATGAGACGCTCAAGTCGCAGTAAACTGGTGGGTCGTGTGCAGCCGGCTGATCCTCGCGATTACTCCTATCTCAAGTGTTGCTCATATTTCAAAGCAAAAATCGCTCGCTCTACAGCTCGTATCTCAAAAATCTCGTGTTAGGGCACTCGTATCTCGAGGTACCACTGTACTTACAAGAGGTGGCTTTCACCTGTGAAACTGAACTGCCCACTCCTCAGCATCATAGCCAGTTCCTCCTCCAACGGGATGTTTCTCTGAGATCTCATGACTAGACTGAGCCTTGCATCGCTTTGACCCCTGAGCCACTCCGGCTGGACACACCAGGCCCGTTGGAGGGGACAGAGGACAGACGAGGGGACCCCAGGGAGAGGAAGGGGGACTCCTCTGAGCAGGCCAGGCGTGCAGCCCGTGTCCTCACCCAAAGTGGTCACAAAACCTCTGGGAGCCCCCGTCCCGCCAGCTTTGACGATCCCTCTCTGTCAGACCACTGGCTTTTTTTGTGTGGCGTGGGTCTCTGGGAAAAAAGATCCTGGACAGGAAAGGGACCTCCCAACAGAGGCAGAGTTTCCAGAGAAGCAAGACGTTATCCGATGATGACAACGGTGCCTCGTGCTCACGAATGAGTGATAAATATTCGTTGATGTGGCTCTCAGGCCTGCGTTTCCAGGGGAAAGGGGGCTGCCTGAGGAGGACAGTGGAGCACCGTTTCTGAAAGGCTGAAATTAGCCACCATAACCTCATCTCCTTTGCAATGGCGCTGCAGGAAAAATTGTTTATTTCCCTGTCACGGGAGGGAGCTGGCTTCCCTCGGCTTTATATGTCCCTCCAGAGTCCGATAGACAAGAGTGAAAAACGGAGGACAAAGGGGTAACGTGAAATACGGACGACACCCTTGGGTCCCAAAAGCAAACCAGAGCAGAGAGACTGTCTCAGCTTCTCAGGAGGTTTTAGAGGCAAAACCCTTGGGCAGCGACTCCTGGCACTAAATTTTTTTTTTTTTTTCAGGGAAATAGATGCCATATATCTGAGTAGAGGTGTTTCGATCTCCTCTGTGATTTGCTCGCTCAGAGCCAGGCATGGCTTCTGCTTGTGTTTACAATCACGGGGCTGAAGGAGAGCAGCCGGGTGCCAGGGTTGGGGGTGAAACCCTGATGGCCTACCCTTGGGTACAATCCTGCCATCTGGAGGTTATGAGCTGTGTTTTCTCTTGTACAATGGGCAGCTCAGGCCCACCCTGTACCATATCCAGTAAACCCTCACTTAACGTCATTGACAATGTTCTTAGAAATGCGACAAAATGATGTGTAACAAAATCAATGTGCTTGGCCAGCGTGGCTCAGTGGTTGAGCGTTGAACTATGAACCAGGAGGTCACGGTTTGATTCCTGGTCAGGGCACATGCCTGGGCTGTGGGCTCTGTTCCCCAGTAGGGGGCGTGCAGGAAGTAGCTAATCAATGATTCTCATCACTAATGTTTCTCTCTCTCTCTCTCCTTTCCTCTCTGAAATCAACAAAATCCATTAAAAAGCAACAACACCAAAATCAATGTCACCTTAGCACAAACAAGAATTAGGTCCCTAGGACATTACAGCAACATTATGACCAAACATCATTATCCAAGGACCTGCAGTCCAGCCATCTGCATGTCACCAACATAGGAATATTCGCCCGTCCCCGTTCCTTTCCACATCTGTGGAGGCTCTTCCAGAACCCGATACATGTGATCAAAGGCCAAACAATCAGGCACCATAAATAATTCTGCCGGGAAACTGGAGAGGCCCTGGCATCCTCCCCTGCCTTCCTGGTGGCCTGCTCATCCTCGCCACCCGCCTCTCCCTCTGTTCTCCCTTCCTCCTGCCGTTGTCTCTCTATCACATCTTTACTGTGCGGCGGCCTGGGTGGTGGGCATCTTCCTCTAGCTTTCAAAACCCAAACCGGCCTGGCCGGCCTGGCTCGGTGGTGGGGGGCCAACCTAGGAACCAGGAGGCCACACAGTGCGATCCCCGGTCAGAGCCCATGCCCGGGGTTGCAGGCTTGATCCCCAGTGGGAGGCATGCAGGAGGCGGCTGATCAAAGCTTCTCTCTCACCCTTGATGTTTCCATCTCCCTTTCCCTCCTCCTTCCTTTCTGAAATTAACAGAATTATTTTTTATTTATTTTTATTTAAAAAAATATATATTTTATTCATTTTTTACACAGAGGAAGGGAGAGAGAGAGAGAGTTAGAAACATCGATGATAGAGAGACATCGATCAGCCGCCTCCTGCACGTCCCCTAATGGGGATGTGCCCGCAACCAGGATACATGCCCTTGACCGGAATCGAACCTGGGACCCTTCAGTCCGCAGGCCGAGGCTCTATCCACTGAGCAAAACTGGTTTTGGCTGTTTTTGTTTTGTTTTGTTTTTTTTAATCAAAATTCGGTTGGGCCTTCGAACCCACTGCGGTCCTAAATGAGAAGCACTCTCTATGGCGGCCAAGAGCCGACCAAGGTGTGGCTTCTCGCTCGTCTCAGAAGGAGGAGCGTGTGTAGGTGCTCTTGCGTTCCACCCCTCCTGCCCGCTCTGTCCCTTCTCAACGGGCCTTTCCTTCCCTGACAATGCAGCGGGGTGTCAGCCTCCGTACCCTCCCCCTTCCCCCAAACATCCACTGTTCATCCTTCTCCACCATTCGCTCCGGGTACCAGTGAGGAACCTGAGCCAGGAGACCCCAAAGCGGGGAGCCTGGTGCCGGCACTGCTTGGGCACGAGAACTCTCCAGCGACGATCATCCTAAATGACATTTTTAGAAAGGATCGGATCGAGTCCAGTGCCCATTGCTTGTTGGAGACTCTCGACTGCCCTTCCTCACGAGGCTCGGGAAAATATTGGGGCATCAACAACACCCTGGCCTCCCGTTGGGCGGTTGATTCAATCACCACGGGGTCAGGGAGCGGGGGGCACCGCTGTGTGCTTTGCGTTGAACCCTCGGGAAAGGGGTTTGGTTGCCTGAGCCCTGCGCCGCCCGTGAACGGAAGACGGGACCCAGAGCGCTGAGCATCGGCCCGTTTGGCAGAGGCTGTTCCCGGGGGTGCGGGTAGGGGAAGGGGCTGAGGATCCCTCTGGTCTCGGCTGCAAGGAGTCGCGCTATTCTACGCCACGGGACGACTGCCTTTCTGACCAGCTTCCACGGGGCCTCACATCCCTCTCACCCACCCCCCCGGAAGGCGTGAGCCGCGGTGCGTTACCCGTTTGGTGAGCTGGGTGTCCATCATGAAGTTGTGCACGTGCTTCTCCGCCTTGGTGAGCTCCAGCTTCCGGGCCACCACGGCCACCACCAGGGCGGTGCAGCCCGCACCCTGTGGGGGGACAGCGAGAGGAGCAGGGGGAGAGCACATCATTACGAAGCAAAGGTCCAGGCAGGAGACTCAGCGTGGCTCCGAGACCACTGTGGGGCTCCTTTCGGGGGTGGACAGGGACCTGCGCTCTACGACCGGCCAAAGCCTCCACCAGACCTGCCCGCCCCGCTTCCTGCAGCAGGAGAAGGCTGCATTGCTCTTGGCTCAGCTGCAGAGGCCGAGTCTCCATAAAATGTGTTCGTTCTTCACGGAGCGGGGACCCCCCCACCCCCATGGGGCTGAAGCGCTTGGGGGCCTTCACATCCCATCACCCGGCCACCCGCCCGGCCGTGCAGAGAACACGGCGGGGCTGGCACACACAGGCCCCCTCTCCCGCACGAGTGACCCCATCCCACTGCCACTTCCAGACCAGGGGGACCCCCCAGGAGAGGCCACCCCCACACTGGAATATGGCTGCTGCTGGCAAAGAGTTTTCCTGGAAATAATCTAAGAAAGAGGGAGCACATCCCCCATCGGTTGCCTCCCGGGGGAACACGGGTTGTGCCCCCCCCGAGTCTGTTCTCTCCACGCTGCCTGCCCCTCCGGCGGGGCTTTTTAACCGGCGGATCTGAGCTCTGACTCAGCACCAGGAAGCCGTTCTTTCTTGCTTTCTTTCCCTCGGCGGCTCGTGACTCCACCGCCACGCGGAGATTTTGAGAGACGCCGCCGGCAATCTTGCCGCCAACCGGGCTTTTCGGGGGAACTCACGGGGGCCCTCAGTGTTCCAGGGAACAGCTTTCCTGTTCCGCCCAGGTGGGCCCATGGCCGGGGAGGAGGGAAGGGTGAGTGAAAGAAGCAGGATTCATGCTCGCTCCTAACCCTCTGGGCGCATGCTTGCCTGTATGAGCTCATGCCTCCTCCCCGGCAGCCCCCTCCCTCTCCCTGCGCCCCTGCCTGGACCGGCCTGACCTCCACGCCTGGAGGGAGATGGGTGACAAGCTCAGCCAGGCCACCGTCTAATCCTTGGCTGCGGCAAGAGCGTTGCCACAGCGCCCAGCTTAGCCGTGAGGCTCCAGCACGGAGGGACTTAATGACGGTTCTGGCTCCTGGGTCTAACAGGCCGTGTGAGGAATGGTGGGGAATGTTCTCAGAGGTACATGATCTGTGCCCGAGCTGGGAGGAAGGGGCCTGGGTAGCTGGGTGCCTACGGTCTCCATTGCCATCGTCCTTCCCTTTCCTGCAGAGGGGCCAAGGCTAGTGTAAGGCGTGGGCACGGCTGACGCTGGCAAAGCTCCCCCCTAGCTTCACACCAGGTCCCCAGGAAAACAATCCCCGGCTTCTCGGTACATTTGGTCATTGGGCCAGCCACCCCGGGGCCACCCATTTATAGCAGCACAAACGGAGCCTTTCTTTCCTGACCCCGATTTCCTCTCTTGTTCGGGGACGGCTGTGCTTCCTGGGCATCTGTAACTCAGAAGAGACTCTGTGCCCGCTTTTCAAAGGGTATATGGATGGGCAGTGGGACAGCCTGGTCTGTAGCTGTAATCAAGCTAGCCAGGCCTCCAAACGCAATATATATATATATATATATATATATATAGCTTAAAAGAAGCTGTCCTGCCGAAACCGGTTTGGCTCAGTGGACAGAGTGACGTCCTGCGGACTGAAGGGTCCTGGGTTCGATTCCGGTCAAGGGCATGTACCTTGGTTGCGGGCACATCCCCAGTAGGGGGCGTGCAGGAGGCGGCTGATCGATGTCTCTCTCTCATTGATGTTTCTAGCTTTCTATCCCTCTCCCTTTCTCTCTGTGAAAGATCAACAAAATATATTTAAAAAAATTTTTTTTAAAAAGAAGCTGTCCTAAGGGCACAGGTGTGCTTCATTTCGCTCTACCAGATCAAGCATAATCCCTCTCCTTTAGATGGGGTTCCAAAGAAACTTGGGGGCTGAAGGCCAAAACGAAGGGTAGACTAGCCTCATGGTGGTAAGAAGGGAACATCGGACGGAGAAAGCGCTCCCAGGCTCCATCCTCCCTCCTCGCCCTGGGTCTGAGGCAAAACTCGATTTAAATCGCCCCTGAGAGCGGGAGGGGGGGGGGGCAGAACACGCCTGAGGGAGTCGCCTTGCTCACTGTGCCACTCAGGGAGTGTCATCAAAACCATCTCTCCTCCGCCTCCCCGAATGCCCGGGGTCGGGGCGGAGTGAGTCTTTCCTGGCTTGGCTCAGGGGGACAGCCGCTCGCATGCCCCGGGGGTGGGGGTGGGGGATTCTAAGGAGAAGCTTGAGTGTTTGCACCGGGAAACACCCCCTGTGTCGGATTAAGATGGATTCCTGCACGGGGACAGGAGGCTGGACCAGATGATGTTCCCCAGTTTCCTTCTGTTTAGAAATGTCCAGACCCCCTTAGAGATGTCTGTCTGGGGGCTGCTGGGCTCTTAACCCCTCATTCGAACTGGGAGAGAGAGCAGGGCTGGCGATCCCCAGCCTTATTTTTCTTTTAGGAAAACCCATCATCTGGATGTAATTAAGGAAGTAGCCAATGGAAGCTTAACTCGGTCATTTCCATTAAGAAGCAGCCTTGTCAGGATGGGGCCACATGTCCGAAGAGAGAGAGAGAGAGAGAGAGAGAGAGAGAGAGAGAGAGAGAGAGAGAGGGGGGGGGGGGGAGAGAGAGAGAAAGAAGAAGAAGAAGAAGAAAAAGAAGGAGGAGGAGGGGGGGGGGGAGACTAGCTGGTTTGGCTCCGTGGATAGGGCATTGGCCTGCGGACTGAAAGGTCACAGGTTCGATTCCTGTCAAGGGCACATGCCTGGGTTTCGGGCTCGATCCCCAGTAGGGGGCGTGCAGGAGGCAGCCCATCAATGATTGTCTCTCATTATTGCCGAAGCCGGTTTGGCTCAGTGGACAGAGCGTCGGCCCGTGGATGGAAG
>PVJN01044029.1:0-17515 GCA_004026805.1 Lasiurus borealis | reverse complement strand
GCAGGGGACCATGGCCTGGGAAGGTGGGCGTGGCCTGGAGACAGAGATTCATTATAAATCACCCATCTGTCTCAATTGCAGTGCATCTCTTTGCACAAGTGGGTCTGTAGTGCCTTCTAGAAGGACCCATGCAACAGGCATGGATCTAGGCAGCATCTTTTCCTATTTCTGCTCTCAAAGAAACACCTCCCCCTACCTCCCTCACCGAAAGATATTAGAGTGATGATTATAAAGCTCCTTCACATAATGTTCATCATTATGCAAATTGAGACACCAGAGAAAAACGACATTTCCACATAGTCAGTACCTGGTCTCCTCCTTCTGGCCTAGAAGGTGTTTCTGCTCAGGACCTGACCTTAGTCCAGTCTTTATACCCCCCTCGAAGTGTTAAATAAACATCTACTGTATGCCAGTCATACCTGTTGTCATTTCTGAGTGTGTCCAGTCCAAGAGGCAGACTCCAGCAGAACTGAGAATCATCTTGCAGCTTGCAGAGACCAGCTGATGTGACAGTTAGTTAGCCACACAGCCACCACTTCCCTATAAGGATGGACAAGGGTGCCCACACGAGCACTAATCACGCAGATGCAGACAAAAGCTCAGCGGGGGAAGGGATGCTTCCATAGACATTTCTGTGCAGAAGTTGGTCTTTGCAATGACTCCTCAACGTGACTGTCTTCCCAATGTCAGCCTCAGAGGTCAGGTACATCCCTCTAGGCTTCCCTGAGTGACTGTTACTTTCCCTATTGTTTCTGGTTGTTTCTTCATTTCATAATCACCCTAAAAAGGAATTTAAGGAATGCGTCTAAGCTGGGTATGCCAGTCTGTTCTTGTTGACCCGTGAACATAGATGCCCCTTAGGAAGAGCCCATGCTTTATGTACCTTGTATGTCGCTAACTCCCCAGCTGTCAGCACAGTTCCCCGCATATAGTAGGTGCTCAATAAAAATTGGGCTAGCTGGCCGAATGAATGACATTTCTAGATTTGACTAGCAAAGACATCTTTATCCTTCCTTACCTTTTGTGATTCTTTTATATCCTTTACATTTTTTTCCTGATCTATAAAACCTTTTTTATTTTAATATTCTAGTGCCTCCTGTAGTGATCCTCAAACTCCCTTGAAATTGCTTTTCTCTGCACACTCTCCAATGTGAGAATATCTTTCTTGAGATCTGCCATGTCAGGCAAGGCAGGGGACATTTGGGGCTTACTAGGTTGTGTCCAGGAGAACAGAAATCTTCCTTTAGGTCTGTCTGCCTCTGTGTCCCAGCCCTTACTCCCAAATCTGGCCTCGGGTATACAGAACCCCCAAGCCTCAAAATCATGTTCTCAGTGACTCTCAGAGGAAAGATGGCTTTTTGGTTACTCTGTTAAAAGGGGAAAAAGAGAGGGGGGGAGGAAGGAGTTATTTCTTTCTAGGGTTTAATACTAACCATATACCAAAGGCCAGCAGGTATTGAGTGTGGTGGACTAGGAATGAGAAGGCTTGGCTTTGGAAGAGAGTTGTGTAGAAGGAGGAAGGACAGTGAAATAAGACCTCAGGTCGAGTCCCCTCTCCACCACTTAAGAGCAGCATGAAGCCGAAACCGGTTTGGCTCAGTGGATAGAGCATCTGCCTGCGGATTGAGGGGTCGCAGGTTTGATTCCGGTCAAGGACATGTGTCTTGGTTGCGGGCATATCCTCAGTAGGGGGCGTGCAGGAGGCTGCTGGTCGATGTCTCTCTCTCATCGATGTTTCTGGCTATTCCTCTCTGTAAAAAAATCAATAAAATATATTAAAAAAAAAAAAAAAAGAGCAGCATGAAGCCAGACAGTGGCACATGTTAAGTTCTAGACAATGTTTAGCACATAGAGCTGAGTGTTTAGCACATAGAAGGTGTCTCAAGAATAGAAACGGCTGTAATATGTTCGTTCCTCTCCGTTATCGATTCACTGTGTGAGGCCAAGCGAATCATTTCGCCCCATTTGCCTCCAATTTTCCACGTGTCAAATGAGAGGGTTGGATGCTCCGTGGGCCCCTAAGCTTCACAAAACTTAATGGAAAGAATGACGCGACCGTAAGGCAGTGCCAAAAAAAGGCGACGCCTTGTTTGCATTAAATGTCAGGCGTGAATTATTAATCCCTGTCAGAAACCAGCGCATTCACCCAGTTTCACCCTCAACGCCAGTGGGCGAGGATGACTCCTAGAGGTGAGGTGCTTTGCTCAGGGGATTCCACCGAAGCCTCCCCACCACAGGGACGTGGGCAGGTGAAGAAGCTAGCGATTGTCTCAGTCACAGAGTTAGAAATGCAGGAAGCCAGTTCTGGGGTTACCTGCAGAATCTGAAGGTAATACCTGCTATTTTATACTTGACATTACACAGCATTGCTTTAAGTGGCCAGAAAAGCCCACTCCTGAAGAAGAGAAAAGCTTGTGTCCTTCACTTTCAAAGTTCCATGGGCATCTTGGGCACCTCAGTTTCCTTCAAGGGGACCCTGCAACCTTTTGGTGCAAAAGGAACCAACATATTCAGCCAAAATAGTGCTCAGAGCATGAGTGTCCCATGGGTGGCCATGGGAATCTAAAAATAAGAAAATAGCCGAAACCAGTTTGGTTCAGTGGATAGAGCACTGGCCTGCAGACTGAAAGGTTCCAGGTTCGATTCTGGTCAAGGGCATGTATCTTGGTTGTGGGCGCATCCCCAGTAGGGGGCGTGCAGGAGGTGGCTGACCAATGTCTCTCTCATTGATGTTTCTAACTCTATCTCTCTCCCTTCCTCTCTGTAAAAAATCAATAGAATATATAAAAAAGAAAGAAAACCAAACAAAAGAACACACACACACACACACACACACACACACACACACACACACACACACACCAGGACACTGAGTAGGTGGGCCTTTGAGATGCTGACTTGCTGCTTCTACTAAGAACCTTTCAGACTTCCACTAAGATATCTCTTTCTTTTCCATGAAACCAGAGCAAATCTTGTTCAGAAAATAAACAAATAAAAGGGAGTCATAAAGGCTGCATTACTTAGGAGTTTGCCAAAACTGGTCAAAGACTAAATCTCGTGTTGAGGTTCTCACCTTCCAGCAGTCACTAAAAGTCCTGCATCAGATTGTCATCCATCCTGGGTGTGCCCATTTCATACCCATCTGAGATCTGCCAAACCAGAAGTTGAAATAAAATAGCAGATGTGTTTGGTTCTCATGTCACGCACGATGACATGGTGGCTGGCTATGGTTCAGTCGTCTGTATCTCCAGCGAGGCCTCTAGACAGAGCTCTCTAGGAGAAGTGAGAACCCTTGTGTAGCCATCAGGGGTTTAGCATTTCTCCGTCTCAGTCACCGGAAGACTGTGGGAAAGTTCTTCTCTTAACTGGTGGTCTCTGTTTCTCTGGTTGTGATGAATCCATCAACCCAATTCATTCAAAAGTACTCTGTGGTTCTCTCTATGGGAAAAAAAAAAAGGTGAGCGAGTAGAAGATTTTATTTCTCTCCTTAGAGAGCTTACCATTTGATGGGATAAAAATTAGAAGAAAGAACTACACAAGATTATATATCAGCAAGTGCCGGAAGATGAGGAAAAGCAGCTATGTCTGTGAGCGGCAATTGTATGAGACAACTTCATGAAGGAGTGCAATGTGAGGATCAGATGAATGTGGGTAAGAAGATGGGGGGAGGGGAGAGAGAAAGAGAGAGAGTGAAGAAGATGGAGGAGGAGGAGAAGGAGGAGAGGAGAGGAAAGCAATCCATGGAAGTGTAAAGCAGGAGCTAAAAACATGGCTTAATTGGGGCCAGGGGAGGGCTCAGCCTTTCTGAGTAAGAGTCTGTGTTGAACAGTGAAGGGATGAGGTTGGCAAGCTTCCAGGTGATCAAGTAACACTTGCTCCATCTTACAAGACCTAATTCTTCTGTCACAGAGAAGTTCTCACGACACCCTCTGCAAACAGAGCTAGACAGGGTTCAGAATCAGGCCAGCTCCAACATGGGTTGAGCTAGAACTTGGACAAGTTCTGCCTGAAGAGAGTGGCAAGTTAAGAGAATCCCCAACAAACCCTACAGCAGCAACAGCCCAGGTCACATTTCCCATTGATTACTAAGGGCTGCCTGGAGGGCTGTGCGAAGAAGCCAAATCTTGGCTCAGCTTTTGAGTTCAGTGATCCATTGGTGATGTCTGACACAGGCACCATATATAGCAGTGGTTCTCAACCTTCCTAATGCCATGACGCTTTAATGCAGTTCCTCAGGTTGTGGTGACCCCAACCATAAAATTAATTTTGTTGCTACTCATATCTGTAATTTTGCTATTGTTATGAATCGTTATGTAAATATCTGTGTTTCCTGATGGTCTTAGTTCAACCCCCACAGGGGTCACGACCCACAGTTTGAGACCGCTGATCTAGAGGATTTGACCTCAGGTATCACCTGTAGGTCACACAGAAGAGCAGCAAACTTTTCTAAGTTGTGTTTCTGATAGGTCTGGGGTAACTTAGGGACTTCAGCCACTCAAATTTAGTCAACTAGTCCTACCGTAAACTCCACCTCCTTCCAGAACAATATAAATGCAGTCTCCTACACAGAGGAGCGGAGTGGCTTGAGCCTTTTCTTATGATTCATTCCCACTGTGTTTTCCCATCATCGCCCCAACTGGAGTGAGACGCTGGGAGCCAGGAATCTCCTCTGTGTGAACCAGAGCCAGACTGCCTGGCAAAGGGCCCCTTCTCCACATCAGCCTCTCCATCTGCAAACCGAGAAGACAAAAATGATGCCTCACCCATAGGGGCCGATAGGCGGAATTACCAGCTAATGTGAGCCGAAGCCTTTGAAGATGAAAGGGTTGTGTGCGCACGTTAATTACAACTTTTATCAGCCCCGGAGCCTCTGCATTCTCAGCTGCCACTCAGGTCTCTCCTGGGCCTCCCCAAAGCAGCCGGCGGCAGCATTCCACAGACTGGCCCCATGGGTCCTTCTGGTAGCATCCCAGTCAAGAAGGCTGGATTCTGCACTCAGACTGGCCGGCCCACTGCGGGCCGCTCCAGTTTTCCCCGCTCCTCGTCCCTCAGGGAAAAAGCAAGCCCACTACCTGGGCTGGAAAGATAAGGCAGAACCAAGGTGTAAACAAAAGGCTCCAGCAAGCATTGATTAGAAATAGCCCCCGGGGTGAGATTAGGACACTCTGCTCTAATTCCCACCCTGTCAAAGCCTAATTGTGTGACCTTAAGCTACTGGCTTTATCTGCCCAAGGCTTCAATACCCTGCGAACCACCTGGGAAATCATCCCTCTTGCCTCCCCCAGACCTCTGCACCTTCGCCTGCTGGTGTGAAAGTGTTTTGTGCGAGCTGGCAGGAGCATGTGATGGAGAACTACAAGGTCCTATTATTACCCAGGGTAACTTTCTCCTTTATCTTCTGGCTCCTGTTGCTGGTTGACCCCAATCCTTGAAACTGTATTCTTTGGAATGCTCCCCAATCTCCTCCGAGCCGCTGCCCCTCCTGGCCTCTGCTTATCTATCTAGAAGGACGTGGTATGAGCTCCAGCTTCTTGGTTCTGCCGTTTCCTGAAGCTTGCAGATGCTCACAGGCTGGCAGGGGACTGTCCCTGCCACCGCCAAGTAGAGTCACAATGCCCTTGCTGGGGTAACTCAATAAAAGTGCTAGAGGTGCCGAGACCGGTTTGGCTCAGTGGAGAGAGCGTCGGCCTGCGGACTGAAAGGTCCCGGGTTCGATTCTGGTCAGGGGCATGTACCTTGCTTGCGGGCACATCTTCATGGTGGGGCATGCAGGAGGCAGCTGATCGATGTCTCTCTCTCATCGATGTTTCTGACTTTCTATCCCTCTCCCTTCCTCTCTGTAAAAAATCAATAAAATATATTGAAAAAAAAAGTGCTAGAGGCAAGAAGGGAAGGGTGTCCAGATGCTTTGCCTGGTGTTCAGAAAGGTGCAGGCTGAACTGGGCTCTTAACAGCATCACTAAAGTATAGATCCAAAGAGGAGGAGGAGAAAAAGGACCCTAAGTGAGAAGTTATCATGGGCTGGTGAGAAAAAGGCGATGATGGCATATCAGGATGGGAAAGGGTGCTAGCGATTACATAGCCTACCGGTCACATAGAAAAGATAAGGGAAAGTCATCTCAAAGACTGCAAGGTACTTGCCCAAGGGCACACAACTAGAGTCAAGACCCTGGTCTTCTGACTTCCGATCTAGTGGCCTTTCCATTTCAGCCTTTGAGGTGACAGAGGAAGAGCACTAAACCAGAGGACAATGGGCAACCAGGGCAAGAAGACTTGGAGTGACAGAGAGAGGACTATAAAAGCATATTGTTTTTTTGGCAGCACCATCGGCAACAGTATAGGTGGAGCCTACATTGTACACACTCCACGGGAACTTTCCTTGTACATAGTTGGATCTGGATTTCTGTGCAGTACCCGGTGCATCCATATTAGGTGTTTGTTTTGATCCTTTTGGACTTAATGAGCATTTTGAAACCAGAAGGTCCAGCTTAACCTGGCCTGGCTTTGCCCCAACTGCTCTCAGCAATTCCGTGAGTCAAGTCCACAATTGATGGCTTTCAAAGGATTCATTTGTTCATTCAGCACATACTTATCGAACACCGAGATGTGCCAGGTGTTCTGCCAGGCGCTAGGGATACAACTTTCAACAAGAGAGACCTGGTTTCTGCTCTCAGAGAACTTACAGTCTAGCTGGGAAGACGAAGTAAATAGCTAATTATGTTTTCATTCAATTACGCCTGAGGTATACATACTGGGAAGGAAGAGCACCTGTTCTTGAAAAAGCATATAAGAGGGTGACCTCACCTGATCGAGAGCATCAGGGAGGGCTTCTCCAGACATGGGGGGTTAATAGCAGTAGTTATGTCTGTAGGATTTCTTGGGAGACCTGCTTTTTGGACCTCTCCATTCTACCAGCTCTCATGGAGACAGTCTGGTGGGTGATGAGGGTCAAAGCTCCCCATAGCAAATCTAGCCAGAGCAGCCTCTCTTCTAACTGCCTCACACTTGGGTCATCTGAGAAAGAGAGCAAGTAAAGAAAGCTCTACTCCTCAAAATTCTGTAAGCAGCTGAAACCGGTTTGGCTCAGTGGATAGAGCATCAGTCTGCGGACTGAAGGGTCCTAGGTTCGATTCCGGTCAAGGGCATGTACATTGGTTGTGGGCACGTCTCCAGTAGGGGGCGTGCAGGAGGCGGCTGATCGATGTCTCTCTCTCATCCATGTTTCTGGCTTTCTATCCCTTTCCCTTCCTCTCTGTGAAAAATCAATAAAATATATTTAAAAAAAATTTCTGTAAGCAGCTGGTTCTCATGTCTGTCCTGCCATAGACGGTGGTGGGAAGAGTGTTGGGAATCTCCAAGTTGACTCAGACTTTTAGAAGCACATGTTGGGGCAGCAAAGGAACCCAAACACTGTGTCATGTGATATCAGAGTTACTTTAAGCCATGGGGAGAGGGGTTCATAATTTTCTTGGTAATCTTCAGTGTTAAGTGTTAGGTTAGGGTCATATCTCATCCATATTATTGTCAGTTTCTCGGTCATGTTTTGAGCACTGTGGTAGCTGGAGTGTGTGTGTAGGGGATGGCATGCAGGATAATGTCCAGCAGCCATGGATGTACATCTACTGGGGGCAGGCAGGAGGAATAGGCAAGAACCCTGGGATGTGGATGTCCAACCACTTGGCTACAAGGCCCTCGCTCCTTTATCTTCTTGGTGGTAAGTACTGAGAGATGATCAGAGAGGATTCTATCAGGAGAGAGGACAGATATGGTGAGAAAACAAAAGATGCTTTCAGATGAAAGCATAGATAATAATGACCATATTTAGCAATTGGTAGAGTAATTCAAATGGTCAGTTATAAATAACTCTTATAAATGAGTCTGTCAAGGGTGTCCCTCCAATGATAATATGACATATGTCCACTTTTACTCAAATGTGCTTTCTTGGGTAGAAGAGATAGGGAGTTAGAGCTATCATGATTGAACATAAAGCCACAACCCATCTATGCATCAAACCGTGATGTCCCCATGAAATTGTTATCTGTCACATGTTTCGTAGTATATCCATATCAGTGTATGCCAGCTGAATATCTCTGTAAGGGTAACAGAGCAATCAATTCTCATAAAATGACCTCTTCCCACAACAAGTGTGGAGGTGGGACAATGCCAGGAGGTCAGCATTATCAAAAGACCCAGGTCCCCCCCAGTTTTCTGCCGCTCCCAGTGTCTTCCTGTAGATTAGCCTCCTTTATACACCCCAGCTGACTCCCACAGCTCCAGGCATCCTCTGAGAAACAATCTCAACACCCATCACTGGAAGAGGGAAAGCTTATTCGCAAACATCTCCTCTAAAACACTGAGGAATGGCTTTTCCATGAGTCCTTTTTCAGAATTGACCTCCTTTTATTTCTCACTGGAAGAGGGGGCTCACATTCCATGGAATGCCCACCCCACACCAGTCATTGACAAGGAGTTCCCTGACCCCAGTGCTTAACTTAGACCCGTCATGGTCCATCCAATGGAGCTGGGAGTTGGAGCCTCGCTTCCCCGGAAGCACAAGTTCGGGATTTTAGACAAAATCGGGGTTCCATTAGAAGAACTTTGTGGCATTGATAACAGTGCCTGTTACAAAGAGTAGGGCCTCAATGGGTGTTCACCTACTTGGTGGAATTGTATACAGTGGTACTTCGAGATACGAGTTTAATTCGTTCCGTAACCTTGAGGCGTGGTAAACTGGTGGGTCGTGTGCAGCTGGCCGATCCGCGCGATGACTCCTATCTCAAATGTTGCCCGTATTTCAAAGCAAAAATCGCTCACTCGATGGCTCGTATCTCAAAAATCTCGTATGTTAGGGCACTCGTATCTCGAGGTATCACTGTAGTTGGGTATGCTCTACAAGCTAAGGGAAAAAGGCAAAGCTAAGATATTGTGTTCCCAAGCCACACCCTCAACCTTCTGCGAAGACACACCTCGTGCACAGAGTTCACTTGGGGGACACACTGCAGTTTGAGGCTTAGATGATCTGTGGCTCATACTCAAATCGTAATGGCTATAACTTTATCTTTTCCTCCTCCCAGCAAAAGCAGATCAGGGAATAGCTTTAAATCTGTTACATTGACCAGAAATCGTCTTTGGCATACTTGAGCATTTGTTATTAGAACCTCGCTGTTGCAACTCCGCTCCCCACCCCTGGAGCTACCCCATGCATTAGGACCACTGTCTGCAAGATCCATTTAAAGTAAGTCATTATGACCTTGGAGGGGCAGCTCTTCCTGTAAAGTATGAGACGATAACCCCCAGGCAGGTAGCTGGCTTTTTTTCCCTATAACTACTCCTAGCATGTTTTAACATGCTGCAAGTGTTGCAGCTCCATTATCTCATCTAGCCCTCCCATTAACTTCATGGTTAGCATTATTACCTTCCTGCACAGGAGAGAAACTTAAGGAACTTTCCCAAGGTCCTCAAGCTAATTAATGCAGATCCTGGATTCGAACTCTAGTTTCCCACCCCCAGAGCTGAAGTCCATGCCATCGCACCATGTGGGCTCCCAATGGACCTGTCTTGGCTTTCAAAGAGTCTAGAACGGACTATTGAAAGTTATGTTAATAATTGCTCTCTCATAAGCAGGAAAACTCTGTCCTCATAGGTTCTTTGAGTCTGAAGCTAGAGTGTCCACCATCCTAACATTTTAATAAGCCCCAAAATGAACAGCGGGGTTTTCTGGATCAGCCCCCTACCTCTCTGTAGTTAGCTAAGGAAACTCACAGCAAGGGCGAGGGAGATATCAGGACTTTAAAATATGTTTTCCATTCCTTTTTTTTTTTTCACCTAAAGACCACTAAGAGATTTATGATGACTACATGCAGAGAGGAGGAGCCCAAGGGATGTTTAATGTGGACCTGCAGGATGTGATTGCTTCTCATACAAGAAAGGGCTGCTGCTTTTCAGAATCGAATGATGAAAAAGCTGGAGGAAATAGATTCTATTAGAGCAAAATAATTTATGCTTTATTTTAATTTTTAAAATATACTTCATTGATTTTTTTTTTTTAATAGAGAGGAAGGGAAAGAGATAGAGAGTTAGAAACATCAATGAGAGAGAAACATCTACCAGCTGCCTCCTGCACACCTCCTATTGGGGATGTGTCCGCAACTAAGGTACATGCTCTTAACCAGAATTGAACCTGGGACCTTTCAGTCCGCAGGCTGATGCTCTATCCACTGAGCCAAGCTGGTTAGGGCGATTTATGTTGTATTTTGAGGATGAGTTTCCTGACCACGAGGCTGATTATTCGACTATCTTGCTCATTCCCAATCCATCCCTTCCGTTCTCAGGGGAGATGACATTGCCTTGGAGAGGACAGCAAAAGCTTTGTGGAGGAAGGGTTCCCTTTAAGCTCAGTGCCAGCCCCTTGCACTGTGTCCCAACACTTCCTGTGCTGCGGTGTGGGCCTGATGAATGTCTGTCTGCTCCCCTGGCCCACAACTTCCCATGGGGCAGTGACCTTGCTTACCTTGTTCGATGCCCTGGTCCCAGTGCCTAGAACAGTAGCCTGCGCATGGGGGAGGCTGGGGACACTGAATGAAACAGTGTTGAAGTAATGAATTTGGGACTCCATTGTCTTGCCTGAAGGTCTGTGTTCATTTCAATGTTGGGTTGGTTTATGAGATGGTGACATACTTGGGTGGATTCAGGCTGTGATCAACTCAACTTAAAAAAAAAATTAGTAACTAAAAAAAAAACACTTTATCATTCTATTGTATTCTATTGTATTCTATTCTATTCTAGATAAGAGCTTAAAAAGCAAATGAGAGTCAGCCAGCAGGCTATATCTTCTCATTCTCTCCTTGCCCTTCCTGGCTGTGCTCCACCCAGTCCCCATCCCTTTTCTGTCATTGGCATCACCTAGGACACGGGCTCTCCTGTGGCATCTTGAGAGGGTCCCCAGGGGAGCTGACGTGTACACCGTCTGAGCACTCAGGAGGGATAGGAAAGACCGGGAGGAAACCTTTCTGTTTAGGGATAGGGAGGGAGGATGGGTGAAGGTTTGAGAGTGCAGACCTTGGGGTCTTGAGACTCTTCTTGCTGGGGGCAGAGGGAGGAGCTCCCTGTGGCTCCCTTCTAGAACATGTTGGGAGCAACACTCTTTTCAAACAAACATCATCAGATAATCGCAGCCTTCCTTAAGGACTCTTTCTCAGGGTGTAGGAAAGGTGTCCTATTATCTGTTTGCGCATCCTGTTCTTTATATTGTTGGGAAGGCTAAAGTCAACAGCCACTCTTGTATTCTGCATTGTTTGGATTGTTCAAGCCTTTGGAAAACTCATCTGGTTTCTTCTCCAAGTGAATGTCCACACCCCCTGGAACACATTCAGGAACACGCCTCCCTTCAAACAGGCCAGCCCAGAACAGTGTCTCTCAAAGTCAGGCCTTCCTTCTTCCACAGGCGAGATTTGAGTGCGTTCTGTCAAGCCCACAGAGTTCAGCCTCTGGACCAAGCACAGACTGTGAGAGATGCACAGGGAGGCTTGAGCCTAGTGCCTCCAGAGCTCAGAGTGGTGTGGGTCCTGGAGTGAGACCTGGGTTCGAATCCTGTCACTCACCAGTTATGTGGTTTAAGCAGTCAACATCTCGGAGCCTCTGTTTTCTCATCTTTAAAAGAGAGTAGAAATACATGCCTCTGTCTGGTTGTGTGAGGGCTGCTGTGGTCACGTGCAGGAAACTCGACAGTAACTGGCAGGGAGTAAGCATTCATCAGCCATCATTGTGATCATCATTGTTATTGGACCTAAGACCCCATCCCCTCCCCAGTCAGCCCTGACTGTGCTCCTACTGCTCTTGAGAACCACTTCCAGCTGCCCCGAGGGATATTTTCACTCCATTTCTGGGCAGAACGTTAGCCAATAAAATCTCATTTAACTTGCCAGGGAGGGCACACTCAGGCTGGCACCCACGGGCGCTGCCTGGCATGCCTGTTGCTGAGCAGAGAGAGCAGCAGCGGGGTTGCTCCGGAAACCTTGGCTGTGGCAGTAGCTCATGACAGCGAATGGGGAAAGCAGCCTGGGGCCCTGTCTTTACTTGCTCAGTCCGTCCGTCTCCCGGGCTGCTTGTCTCAGCAGGACCAGCCTCTTCCTGCCTCTGGTCCTGGCAGTTGGTGATGGGGCAAGAGGAGGAGATGGTATTTGCCTCCCTCTCGGGGGAAGTGTTTCTTTACGCGCTGCTCTCTGTCTGGCCTCAGAGGAGAGAGGAACCACCTTAAGAATGCAGTAGCTTCCTTCTCAGTCTGGAAATGTTGGAGTTTCCCAGAGTCCACTTCTTCCCCAAAGCCCGGTCTTGGCTTTTTCTGGTCGTGGATGGGAAGATTAGCTCCGAGGGCATCAAATGCCCATCCATCACTCACGAGGGTCCTCAACTCTCTCATCTCCAAAAATACAGTGGTACCTCGAGATAAGAGTGCCCTAACATACAAGATTTTTTGAGATACGAGCTGTCGAGCGAGTGATTTTTGGCAACATTTGAGATAGGAGTAATCGCGCAAATCGGCCGTCTGCACACGACCCACCAGTTTACCTCGACTCGAGTATCTCATAGTTTCCCACACCTCAAGGTTATGGAACGAATTAAACTCGTATCTCGAGGTACCACTGTACCTATCATTGCCTTAAACTGCTTAGTTCTGCTTTCTTCTCCAGAAAGGGAGATCAGACCACGCCCGGAGGTGACTAAGACTTACACCTCCGGGGAGTGTTTGATTGTTTGCGTTTCTGTGGGGTTCTCATCTAGCTTTTCACTTCATGAGAACATAGCTGCAGACCATTCTTCAGGTTGCAACGGGCGATTATCCAATCGCAAATGATTTTTCGTGGTGTAAATACAATGTCACTCAGAACCCTTGGAGAGCTGTGGCCAGCCGTCCAAGGTATTTTCTTCCCCTGATAAAGTGAAAAATTAGACATTTTTTAAAACAATTTTTTATTGATTTTCACAGAGAGGAAGGGAGAGGGATAGAAAGTTAGAAATATTGATGAGAGAGAGACATCGATCAGCCTGCACTCCCCCTATTGGGGATGTGCCCACAACCAATGTATGTGCCCTTGACCAGAATCGAACCTGGGACCCTTCAGTCCTCAGGCTGACGCTCTATCCACTGAGCCAAACCGGTTTCGGCATAATTGGACATTTTTAAAAGCACATGTTGTAAGCCCAGCTCAGTACTGTTGCTTTCTGAATATTTATTACCCAGCTCTCATAAACCTCTCTTTGAGGTGCCCAGGAAATACCCATTGAGTAAACGAATGACCGGATTTCCTTGGAGCCGTTTCACAGACTGAGAAACCGAGGCTCATCAAGGTGAAGGGACTTGCCTAAGAACGAACAGTTCAACTCCTACGTGGTGGGGTGGGAATTCAATCCTGAACTCGCCCCTTTCCTTTTAACATGACACCACAAATTCCCGTTCAGCTTTATGGGGTTAATCCTGTTCTTCTATCCCCGGGACGGGAGGCCTGGAAAATCAAGGTGTTTCCTCTTCCTAAGAATCGGGATTTTTTTCTTGCAAGTAAAAGGCCTTAAAACAATGAACTACCGGGAGTTATCTTCAGGAAGGGGGGAGGTGGGGATGTCTCACTCTCTCCGAATGACAAGGACAGTGGAACCCCCGCAGCCACCATTGATCAGGGGAGCCAGTTGGAGGTGGGCATCTGGATCCCCCTATTTAGCAGGTAGGGGCTGCCTCCTGTGAGGGTTGTCTCACGCCTGAAGAATGGTTTGCTTTGGCCCACGATGCTGAAATTCACTGGGGCCGCTTGTCGTAATTTAGGGGAAGTCTCTCTAAGGAAATCAGCAGTTCTGTTGGTTTGCTCTTAATTGAAACCATTCTCTCCCTCCTGCTTCAGTTGGGGCAGGTTCTGGTCTCTGCATGTGCTGGAGGCGTTTATTTGGTGTAATCGGAGAGCAGGATGCTGGGAACTCGCTCTTGTTTTGTCTATTGTTTCTTTTTGCCGGCCGGGCCACTCTGCTTAATGCATTAATCACACCACTGCTGCCCCAATTCCCCAGTGAAATGCCACAGTCCTGCAGGCGAGAGGGAGTTTCTGGAGTGTTGAGAGAACAAGTCACAAAAGCATAGATTTCTCCATATATTTAGAGAGAGGGTTGGGTTGGCCGGGGACCTGGAGGTCATCGAATCCTACTTCCTGGTCTGCTAATGGAACTGAAGTCTCCAAGTACTGACAGTAGTAAGTCCAGGATTAGACCTCAGGTCACCAGACTCAGCCTAGTGCTTTATCACTAAACCAAAGAAATGTCTTTTGAGCTCCATACCATATAGATCACACATTGGGGATATGACTCCCAGCACCCAGGATCATGTCTGACATCTAACATCTATATCTTCTAGAACAGTGGCTCTCAACCTTCCTAAGGCCGCGACCCTCGCATACAGTTCCTCATGTGGTGGTGACCCCCAACCATGAAATTTTGCTACTGTTATGCATCGTGATGTAAATATCTGCATTTTCCAATGGTCTTAGGCGACCCCTGTGAAAGGGTCGTTTGACCCCCAAAGGGGTCGCGACCCACAGGTTGAGAACCGCTGTTCTAGAAGGTGCATTGAATTGATGTCTACGCCATGCCCTGGGCAGATAAGTGGCAATTTGGGAGGCAATGAATTCACAGGAAGAGGCCCTGTCCTGATCATCTTGATGTTTCCAGAGCCTCTCAAACGCCCGCGGTGAAAGGCACTTAGGCCTTCACCGAGTGTGGTCTCTTGCCACGTTTCAGGGCCACTTATTCGAAGGAAACTCAAGACCGTATTTTCTTTGACAACTTCACAGAAGGGTCATTTGTAACTTCCTCCATCAGCCTCCTGGATCTTCGCACGGGCCGTGCTCCTTCAAAGCAGGATGTTATGCTTGGCCCGCTCCTGATGAACATAAAATGCTAAAGACTTTCGTCCAAATCCTGTGGCTTGAGTAGGCTTTAAAAACTTGTCAGAAGTGAGTTTTCTGGAGCCTGGCACTTGAGCCTGGCATCTGCGGTTACAGAGATTTCGCAGACTGAAAGCGCAGGGTGGAGGTGTGAATTGAAAGATATTAGCTCACTGGGCAATTGGAGCTGTATTGATCTTGGAAATCTTTTGGCCCAGATTTTTCAAACTGTGCCCACGATCCACCTTCTCCCTCGGCAGGGCTTCTGCTTTGAGACCTTTGGGTTGCTTTTAAAGACATCTGAAGAATGCATAGTCGTGGGTTGTTGGACTGGGAAAGAGAGCCTGCCTTTTGAACATACATCACACACACACACACACACACACACACACCCCTCTTTACTTTAGCACCTGATGGAGTCAGAGGAAATGAGAAAAGAGAGAGAGATTGAATTATTAAAATGAGCCTTGATGATTTTTGAGCACAACAAATTCAGAATTTGTGGAAATCTAGACATTTCCTTGGTCACTTGCAGTACTTGTTGCAAAAAAAAAAAAAATGTCGTGTTACTATACCACTTTACTGTATTTGAAGAGGAAAGAGGTAACCTAAAGATGTCATTTTTGCCTGGCTGGCGTGGCTCGGTGGTTGAGCATCAACCTATGAACCAGGCAGTCATGGTTTGATTCTAAGCCAGGGCACATGCCTGGGTTGTGGGCTCCATCCCCCAATGTGGGGCATGCTGGAGGCAGCCAATCACCTCAGCATCTGCTTCAGTAAGTTCTGTCCAGCCTACTGCTACCCAGCCCCAGTCCCTGTAGAATAAGACTGGAAATTCAGACCTCACTATATTTTCCTTACGGGGTGAACCAGGAACAATCTTTAGGGAGAACTTTACATTGCAAGGTACTTTTATTCTTGAGACCCGGGGGAAAACACAAAAATAGTAGTAGCGAGCCTGGATCACATGTAAAGCGCTTTCCACAGGGCCTTTCATCTGGGCTGCAGCCTTGAGCGGCCGAGCCTGTGCCAAGTCCTCAACCCGCTGACTCTCTGTTTCCACGGCTCTCACGTGGGGTGACTAACCCTCTTAGGGAGCCCCCCGCGCTCTGCAGGCCTTGCGGAGTGGTAGTTACCATTGTTATGATTGGCGCTTAACTGTGGTGATTTCCAGAGTGTTCCACTGAGTCTCCTAGACTGTTGTGGGGGAGGGTGTCAGGATGATTGGTGGTGGGATGGAGTCGGGTGGGGGCTGGGCAAGAATGAGCAGTGGGTGCGTGGAGGGTCTGGGCTGTGTCTCTCCCTCACTCCAGCTCCCGCTGGGGCAGCTCCGCTTTTACTTTCTAAATAATTGTAGTTTCTGTCTGCGACCTCATGGCAGGAGGGAGTAACGGTCTGAAATCCATGCCTCTTCTGAGAGCGGCCACTTTTCCCCCTGGCTGCTCCATGGGTAATGGAGAAAAATGGAGAGAATTCTGCCCGGAAAATCTGGTGCAGGTCTGGATTTTACTCAAATTCTGTAAGTCGTTGAGTCTCTGAATCTCTTGTCTCTTCCAGTTCTTCCCAAAGCTGGTTACAAATCTGAGCAAAAGCTTTACCTGAATTAGATGATGTGCCCATCACTATAACAGCCTCAAAAAAAAAAAAAAAAAAAAACAACAATCTAGCTATGAAACAAAGTGGGATCCTGTGTGTGTGTGTGTGTGTGTGTGTGTGTGTGTGCGTGTGTGTTGTTTGCAACAGGAAAACCCCATGCGGGCCCCTGAGTTGCTTGTTAATTTCATTTAACCACATCCTGGGTTTGTGGCGTCAACCTGCTAAACAGAGAGAATCCAAAAAAGAAGAAAGCAAAGGTTGCAAGGCCAGAGTGAGCAGTTTCCTGGTCGCCATGGCAACATGCAGGGGGGGGGGCACATCCTGGGGTTTCTCTCCCTCGCCCATCTTCCTGGAGGCTCGCTCCCTAAAGATCACTTGGCCTTTCAGAATCCCGCACGGGGGTGACAGTTCTGGGACACATCTTGCTTTGCCGGAAAGACCGTTGGACCCAGGCTCTCCCCGCCTTCGCCCCCTTTACCCCCCCAAATTTCCATCCTCCCACCAGGGAGAAGGCAGGGGCAGGGCTCTGCAGGCTGTGAAACAACCCAAGAGCTTCACTGAGTCGGTTGTGGGGGGGCCTTGACTGAAGGGCAGAGTAGACCATGGGGCTCTTTGGATCCCTGCTGGTTCCATGTTGGCAGGCAGAGAGAGGTCAGGGGGTGTAGCCGGGCACCAAGAAGTGGGAGTGCATTTCCTTTCTAAGTGCTCAGCGATGAACGGTTCGGTGGAAAGCACCCAGGACATTCGGGAGGAAATTCTCTGGGTATGATGGTGCATGACTGTTCTCTGCTCCTTAAAACCCTCGCCCACCTCCTGAGCAGCTCCGGCAGAGACTGAGTCACTCAAGACTCATGTCTGCACCGAGAAGCCAAAGGCGATTCGGCCACCGAGTGTGATTTTGGCCTCGTTCAGACGTGTAGATGCTGAACAATAGTGCCTTTCTCCAGGAGCCCATCACATGGGCGTCAGGGGATGCAGGCAAGTGACGTGGGGGC
>PVJN01044027.1:0-17394 GCA_004026805.1 Lasiurus borealis | reverse complement strand
CGGCCCTACAGGACACCTACTATACAAGGCCACTTTATCAATTCCAGGAGATGTAGCAGCTTTACCTAATACAGAGAAACAAACAGGAAAGCAGCCAAAATGGGGAGGTAAAGAAACATGTCATAAATGAAAGAAATGGAAGTAAACAAATTACTGGACACAGAGTTCAAAACCATGGTTATAGAGTTACTCATGGGACTTAGTGAGACTTTCAAGGATCTTAGTGGGAATGTCAAAAACATGAAAAAAGACCAGTCAGAAATTAAGCATACACTAACTGAGATAAAGAAAAATTTACAGGGATTCAACAGTAAAGTAGAGGGTACTAAGAATCAAACCAATGATTTGGAATGCAAGGATGCAAAAAACTTCCAATCAGAAGAGCAAAAAGAAGAAAAAAATCTAAAAAATATGAAGATAGTGTAAGGGGCCTCTGGGACAACTTCAAGCATATCAACATTCTCATCATGAGGGTGCTGGAAGGAAAAGACAGTCTAAAATGTTGAAAACCTACTTCAAGCAACAATGACAGAAAACTTTCCCAACTGGTAAAAGAAATAAACTTACAAGTCCAGGAAGCTTAGAGAGTCCCAAAAAATAGGAAGCCAAAGAGGCGCATACCAAGACATCATAATTAAAATGTCAAGGTTTAAACATAAAGAGAGAATCTTAAAAGCAGCAAGAGAAAAGCAATTAATTACCTAGAAGGGAGTGCCCACATGACTGTCAGCTGATTTCTCAACAGAAACTTTGTAAGCCATAAGAAATATCCAAAATGATGAATAGCAAGGACCTACAACTGAGATGATTCTACCCAGCAAAGCTATTATTTATTTATTTATTTATTTTTAATATTTTTTTATTTATTTCAGAGAGGAAAGGAGAGGGCGAGAGATAAAAGCATCAATGATGAGAGAAAATCATTGATCAACTGCCTCCTGCACATCCCATACTGGGGATTGAGCCCACAACTGGGGCATGTGCTCTTGAAGGGAATCAAACCCAGGATCCTTCAGTCCACAGGCCATTCTATCCACTGAGCCAAACCAGATAGGGCAGCAAAGGTGTAATTTAGAATTGAAGGTTAGATAAAGAGCTTCACAGACATGAAAAAGCTAAAGGAGTTCATCACCACCAAACCAGTATTACATGAAATGTTAAAGGGTATTCTTTAAGAAGAGGAAGAAGGGTATTCTTCTAAGCCTCCATGTCACTCTAAGAAGAAGAAGACGAAGACGAAGAAGAAGAAGAAGAAGAAGAAGAAGAAGAAAAAATATATACACACACACACACAATAAAATTGCAATGATCAAGAAATCTAAACAAAATAAACTGGTGAATAAAACAGAATCAGAATCATGGAAACATGGAACAGATTGAAGAATCTCAGAGGGAATAGAGGTGAGGGGGTGGGAAAAGATTAACCAAAGATCTTATTTGCATATATGCATTACTTATGGACACAGACAATAAAGTTATGAAGGCCTGGGGTGGGGTGGGAACCGGGTAGAAGGGGAGACGGGGGGGAGGGGGGAAAGGACATCTGTAATGCTCTCAACAATAAAGGTTTTTTAAAATATATTTTATTGATTTTTTACAAGGGAGAGGGAGAGTTAGAAACATCGATTTAGAGACATCGATCAGCTGCCTCCTGTACACCCCCTACTGGAGATGTGTCCACAACCAAGGTACATGCCCTTGACCTGAATCGAACCTGGGACCCTTGAGTCCGCAGGCCAACGCTCTATCCACTGAGCCAAACCGTTTAGAGCTAAAGATTTTTTTTTTTAAGCTAAAACAAAACAAAACTGTGAAATAAGAGATTGATGGACATTTTACAATGGTCACTATCTGATGCTATGGATTGTTAAGTGATGCCACAACCAAATAGCAAAGATTGGGTGATTCAAACAACAGAAATTATATTTTCTCATAGTTCTGAAGGCTGCAAGTCCAAAATCAAGGTGTCAGCAGGGTCAGTTTCCCCCAAGCCTCTCTCCTTGGCCTGAAGATGGTGTATTCTCCCTGTGTCCTTAATGGTCTTTTCTCTCTGTGTGTCTTATGTCCTGATCTCTTCTTATAAAGACACCAGTCAGATTGGATTAGCTACCACCTAAATGACTTATTTGAACTTAATCACCTCTTTAAAGACGCTGTCTCCAAAGACAGTCACATTCTGAGGTGGTGGAGTTAGGATCTCAACATATAGATTGGGCGGCACAATTCAGGTCAACACAGACCCCTTACTAAAAGTGTGGCAGACAGGCAAGAAGGAGCCTGCTGAAATATCCACATTTCTTTACACCAAACTCACTGATTCATGTACCAATATATAGGGGAGGAAGCAGACCATTGAGGGAAAGAGAGTATTACAGCCCGGGGTGGCAGAATTGGACAGAAAAAGAACTTTCCAGCTGGCCCCAAGCCACGGCTATCTCTCATAACAACTGGCACAAACACACTGCAAGGCAGGGGCAAGAGATAGCCCTACCACAAGAAGGGAAAATATGAGCTGGCGCCTGTTGCATGCACATAGTCCGCATGTGGGGAGGCAGCAAGAAGTACTGTGCCTGAGGCTGGATGTGGGCAACTTCCAGGGCACCAAGTGTTGAACACACCACGTAAGGATTATTGATATTGTCTACAATGCATCCAACAACAAACTGGTCCACACCAAGATTCTCATAAAGAACTGCCTCATTCATGCTCACTGAAAGCAGACCAGACCAATGGTGGTGCAAGTCCCACTATGCACTGCACCCAAGCCACAAGAAAAGGGCTAAGCTCTAAGCTCCTGAGGAGGAAGCGATTTTAAACAACAACAATAAAAAAAGAAAATTCAAAAGGAAGAGAATGAAAAGGAAATGAATGCCAAAATCAGCAGTCTCCTCAAGGAGCAGCTCCAGCAGGGCGAGCTTGTGTGCTTCGCTTCAAGACCAGACCCATTGGTCAGGCAGGTGGCTATGCGAGGAGGGCAAGGAGCTGGAGTTCTAGCTGAGGAAAATCAAGGCCCAGAAAGGCAAATGAATTCCCCTCTCTGCTATCTTAGCTCATGCAATAAAGATGTTTATTGTTCTAAAAAAGAAGAAAAAGAATTCTGCAAGCATAATACACTCTGTTGCCCACACTTTCTCAAGTCCACCCCCTAGGGCCCAGTGTTCAGGGACCTGACTCTTCTTAATGCATTTAAACAAGAAACCAACTATGGCAAAGAGACAACTAAGCACGCACACCATCTGCTACAAGTTCACTTTTTAAAAAGTACGCTTGAAAAACAGTCTTGAGTCCTGAACCAGAGTCTAAACACAATACCAACTTACAGGAAATATAGAGGAGAGAACATGGTAGAAAAAAAATGACTTTGCAATCATCAAAATCCACTCTGTGCAAAATAAAAAGAAGCAGAGAATCGGCTTCTTCCATAAATAAAATTGCAAGGAAACAAAAGCAACAGAAGGAGCACTTATAGATGAAAAAGCATGTCAGAGACATAGCAACCAATTGCAGTGAGTAAACCTTACTTGAATCTGATCAAAATAGCCCTGGTCAGGTAGCTCAGTTGATTAGAGCATCATTCCCTATATACTAAGGTTGTGGGTTTGATCCATGGTCAGGGCACATACAAGTATCAACCTGTGAATTCATAAATAAGTAGAACAACAAATCACTCTTTCTTCCTCTCCCTTCCCCTCTCTCAATTTTTTTTTTAAAAAGATGAGCCCTAGCTCCTTTGACTCAGTGGATAGAGCATCAGCCTGCGGACTGAAGGGTCCTGGGTTTAATTCCAATCCAGGGCTCATGCCCGGGTTGCAGGCTTGATCCCCAGTAAGGGATGTGCAGAAGGCAGTCGATCAAAGATTCTCCCTCATAATTGATATTTCTCTCTCCCTCTCCCTTCCTTTCTGAAATAAAAAATATATTTAAATACATATTTAAAAACCAATACATATTTTAAAAACAACAAATCATGTCCTTGGGTGAAGATTTAAAAAAAAAAAAAGATGACATCTAACCCTCACCACACTGTTGCTGAAGGTCCAGCGGCTCTCCCATTTTATAGGTAAGGACACAGAAGCTCAGGGCAACAAAATAGTGCTGAGAGGGGAGCTTCCACAGGGCCTTTTTCAGAAGTTTGTCTCAATGTATCCTTTTCTTCCCTTTACCCCTGCACACATGAACGCTCACCCTGGGTCCCAGGAGCTCCTGCAGCATGATGTCACGAAGCTTCTATACCTGTTGGTGCTTGCTTTGGGTCTCCAGCCGCAGCAGCTGGTTCCAGCCCCACATGGCAGAAACCATAAATAGTTGCCATGTTCTTTTTAAAAAAAGTTCTTTATTGATTTATTTTTTATTTTTTTTAAGATATATTTTATTGATTTTCTACAGAGAGGAAGGGAGAGGGATAGAAAGTCAAAAACATCGACGAGAGAGAGAGACATTGATCAGCCGCCTCCTGCACGCCCCACACTGGAGATGTGCCCGCAAGCAAGGTACATGCCCCCGACCGGAATCGAACCTGGGACCTTTCAGTCCGCAGGCCGACGCTCTATCCACTGAGCCAAACCGGTCTCGGCTTTTTATTGATTTTTAAAGAGAAAGAGGAAGAGACACATTGATGAAACATTGTTGTTGGCTGTCTCCTGCATGCCCTTAATGGGGATCGAGTCCACAATCCTGGCATGTGCGACATGACCAAGAACTGAACCAGTGACCTCTTGATTCATGGGTTGACTCTCAATCACTGAGCTACATTGGCTGGGCAGTCACCATGTTCTTGCACTGTGTCCCTTTGTCACAGCCTGGGCCACCCATCACAAAGATGGGGAGACTTGAGGATGTCTGTGGTACCCAGAAAGACAGAGGGAGAGTAGTTGGTGCCTGTAGAGCTATATCCACAGCTCAGTGCATGTCCTTGGGGTGATACCAGACACAAGTCTGGTGGCAAACCCACTTTTCTCCTAGGATGACATCTGAGGGTGGGTATTCAGGCCCAGTGGTGTATCCAGGCATAGCATGCATTACTGCTGCTGTGGATTCTGTGGATAAGGATGTAAACGAGAGCAGGTTAGGCTCCTTGCATGCAGCATCTCCTTGAAGCATCATAATAACTCTATCATCCCATTCTACAGTGAGGAAACGGTGGCTCAGATAGGGGGAAGGGACTTGTCCATCCCCCAGACTCATGCCATATCACTCTCCCCTTCCTTTACTCTGGCCCAGCCCCAGTAGCCTGCTGGTCTCCTTTCTGTCCCTTAAACTGCCAAGCTCATTCCCCCCATTCCTGGTTCCCTGCATCTGGGAAATCCCTGCGTCAGCGCTTTCAGGTTGAAACCCACTCATCCCTGTGTTGTAACGCAGTGATCAGTGATGACTTTGCCTGTTTTCTCTTTTTCGCCTCTCAGCCAGTGTACACCATAAGGGCAAGGACTATATCTGTCTCACTTGTCCCTATATTTCTAGTAGTTTACAGTTCCTGACATAGCAGCAGTGAGCGAGGAGCCTATGGGTGTTGTAGTTTATGATGCAATTTTAATGTCCTGCTTTCCCTCTGCCTTTGCTTGGCCAACTCCTAAGCAACCGGAAGGGCCCAGCTTAAACCTCCCCTCTTCTCTAAGCCTCCAGAGCCCGCTCTGCTTTTTCGGTGCCTGAGTTGCAGGCACCGTTTTCTAAGACGGTCTCCTCGACCACACTGTCATCTCCAAGAGGACAGGGAGCTGGTTTGACACAGTCAAGGTGGACCGCCCTGAACCCAGCATAGCAGATGCTCAAGTAGACTAACGAATGGCAGATCTGTGAGCATGCTCAGTTGTGTCACTACTATACTGTGTGCGAGGAGCGTGTGCACACCTGGTCAAGTGTGTTGGGGTATCTGTACCTCCCTCTTGTCCTCCTTCCCTTCCCACAATAAGCCTGCCATCCCCACGATGTTACCGTTCTCCCGGGACCTCAGGGGTCTGCCCATCGGGGGCAGCTTGGACTTGGACAGACCCGTCCTGCAACCCCCATCCCAGCTCGGACCTTGACCTCTTCCGGCTCGGCTCAACTTCACAAGGACCCCCTCCCCCCCCGCCCCCCGAGGGGCAGGGAGAAGAAATGAACTCCAAAGAGGTAGTGGTGCCGCGGCTGCGTGGTGTGAGTGAGGCTTCGGTTGCTATGGTGACGCGGCCTTCTGGAACTCACTTCCGCAGCGGGGCGGGGCAGCCCTGGGCTGGGAGAGGTCCGTGAGGGCACATGGTTTCCCCTTCCCCTCCCAGAATGCCCCGCAGCCGTTTGCGTGCTGACGTCACGGGAGGACGTTCCACGTCAGGAGCAGATGAGCCGCGCTATATAAAGCGGTCAGCAGCTGTACGATCTCCAGAAGGTAGTTACCTGCGGCCCAGGCTGGTCCTCTGCTCCGGAAGGCGCCAGGAGGCTGGGTGACAGCTCCCTGAGGTCCCGGGGCAAAAGAGGGGGCTGCGGTCGTGACGCGGCCCGCGGTCCGCGGGGGAGAGTGTCTCAGGTTGGGCGCAGGCGCAGATGTGCTAGGAGCGGCCACTGAGGCGGACCGCGGACCTCGCCGCGCTTCCGGGTAGTTTTACTCTCAGGATCGGCGGCTCCTCGGACTTGGGGGGGGTGGTCCTCGCCCGGAGCCAAAGACCCGACCCCCGCGAAGGCGGCTTTCACCAGCGTGAGGGACACGGGCCGCAGGAGAGGCGAAAAGAACACGGCTTGGACCGGACCCGAACCACCACCGACCCTGGCCCATGGCAGCCTTCGTAAGTACGAGGCGGGGTCCGGGGGTCGCGACGGCCTCGGCAACCAGCCCCTCACCGGCCGTCCCGCTCTTTCTCCGCGCAGGGCCCCGGCAGCCAGAATGTCACTGAGTATGTCGTTCGAGTTCCCAAGTAAGTCTCAACCCCCTCCTCGCGCTCTCCTCCCTCCCTCCCTCCCCGAACAATGAAAACCTTTAAGAGCCTCGTCTAGGCAGGCCAGGCGCTGCCTGGCCCGTGATTCCTCCTCCAGACTGGCAGCGGCTTGAGGGCAGGCCTGGGGTTGAGCTGAGGACTCTCCGGGGTAACGCTGTGTTTTTTTAAGTGGAAGGAATGAATGAGCGCATTAATAATGCGAGCGATGCAGCCCCTGGCCTGACACGCCCTCTGCCAGCAACGCCTTTTCCCCCGCTGTGGTTGCTGGTGGACTCTTGTTGATCCCCCAACCAGTTCCAGTATTTTCCTCCTCCGGGAAACAGTCTCTGCTTGCCCTCCCTCCCGCCTAGGACTGAGTTCCTGATTATTCATCTCGGTTCCCCTACATCTTTGCACCTTTTTCTGCATGAGAGTATGGAACTGGCTTCCCTGACAGGCTTGGGACCTCTTGGATGTTTTAAGGGTCCTCAGCGTTGCCTGTCAGAAAGGGTATACTGAACCCAGGAGGGTTTGTTGAATGATGATGGATTGAGCACTACCTCTTCTTGATCATTCCAGAAATACAACCAAAAAATACAACATCATGGCCTTCAATGCAGCTGACAAAGTCAACTTTGCTACTTGGAATCAGGTGGGTCCCGGTTCCGAGGGGGATGAGAATTGATTGTGAGTGTCGTGGCTGTGACAGTGACTAAGTTTGTTTCCTCAGTGCCTCCCCAGGGGAGATGAGTGGCAGCTAAGGAACAGGTTGAACAGCTGCGCTCTGAGTAAAACTTGTCAGGCTCTGCAGGGAAGCCTTCTCCTGAAAGGAGGACATTTAGAAATTATGCCCACTGATGGGGGCATTTTGGGCCTAGATTTTTCTGGCAAGGGAAGAGGCTACATCCTACAGATGGTCTCAGAGTCCCCACTGTAAGGGCTTTGGGAGTTGTCTCAGTCCGTTGGGGCTGCTCTAACAGAACATCGTATACACAACAGCCATTTATTGCTCGCAGTTCAGGAGGCTGAAAGTCCAAGATTAAGGGACCTGCAGATTTGGTATCTGGAAAGACCCGCTTTCTAGTTCAGAGGCAGCACTCTTCTGGCTGTGTCCCCTAGGAAGGGGCAAGGGAACTCTCTGGGACCCTTTAGTATAAGGGCTCAGCCCTCATGACAAAATCACCTCCCAAAATACCATCTACAGGTGATAGGTTTCAACATGCATTTTGGGACGGAGATACAGACATTCAGTCTAGCAGAGGCCACGGAGGGTTTTCAATGGGGGTTTTGTAAAGTGATCTGGCTGCTGTAGGGTGGAGGGCAGATGAAGCAGGGTAGAGGTGACAGCTGTGGTCCTGCTGAGCAATGATGGGACTTTGGAGCAAACAGGTGATGAGAAATGATTTAACTATAATGGGTTTTGGAGGTGGAGCTGACAAGATTTGTTGATGGATTGGATATTGAGGAGTGAGGGCTGGGGCGGAATTATAAACATACATTTAAAAATAATATCTACTGTTAAATTGTTCAGAGATTAAAACTTGGAAAACCTCAGCCTTTAATGGCTTCTGAATTCATGGGGCAGGCAGTCCAGAGTCGAATGAAGATAGAGGAAGGCCAATTCCAAGCAGGTTGTTTTCTTTATTTTATTTTCCTTTTAATATATTTTTATTAATTTCAGAAAGGAAGGAAGAGGGAGAGATAAAAACATCAATGATTCAAAAGAATCATTGATTGGCTGCCTCCTGCACAACTCCTGCTCAGTATTAAGCCTGCAACCCAGGCATGTGCCCTGACTGTGAATCAGAACCATAACCTCTAGATTCACAGGTAGACACTCAAACCCTGAGCCGTGCCAGCCAGGCAAGCAGGTTGTTTTTATTGTTGTTTGTTAATCCTCACCTGAAGATTTTTTCCATTGATTTTTTTAGGGAGAGTGGAAGAAAGAGGGAAAGACAGAGAGAAACAATGAAGTGTGAGAAACACATCAATTAGTTGCCTCCTGCATGAGCCCTGACCAGTGCCTGGGCCAGGGAGGAGCCTGCAACCACCGTATGTGCCCTTGACCAGAATTGAACCAGGGACCCTTTGGTTTGCAGACCAGCGCTCTATCCACTGAGCCAAACTGGCTAGGGTTCATTGTTGTTTCTGTTTTACTACCACTGTGAACTTACTGTGTTTTTTTTGTTGGTTTTTTACTATGGTTTTTTTTTTTTCATTTTTATTTGAAAATAATGTCAAAATTTCCAAAAGCTGCACAAATAGATAGTACAAAGCTTGCCCATATCCCTTAGTCACATTCACTGAGCTCCGACTTTCTATTTTTTTTGCTGAGCAAGAAGTTGACTTGGAGCGTCTGTAGCTTAGCTTGGAGAGAATAAAGGGTATTCTTAGGGGTAGGGGCACAGCCTCAGCAAAGGCAAGTGCCCTGATGAGAGATTTTGTTTTCTGCTTCCCCCACCCTGTTCCCCAGGCCCGGCTAGAACGAGATCTGAGCAACAAGAAGATTTACCAAGAAGAGGAGATGCCTGAGTCAGGTGCAGGCAGTGAGTTTAACCGCAAGCTTCGGGAGGAGGCTCGGAGGAAGAAGTATGGCATTGTCCTCAAGGAGTTCCGACCTGAGGACCAACCCTGGCTACTCCGAGTCAATGGCAAATCGGGCAGGAAGTAAGTGGTGATGGCAGCAGGTGCCCACCCTCCTCTTCCCTCATGCCCTCACTTTGTGGGGTGTTCTCTCAGAACTTGTCTGTCTCATATGCACAGTGCAGGTGACAGCATATCCTTCCATCATGGGGTTTTATTTATTTATTCATTCTGTTTTTTAGCATACACATTGAGTGGCCAAATTATTATGATCTCTGACACATAATAATAATGCCACTCAGTGTATATCCTATATTATAAAAGGCTAATATGCAAATTGTCCCCTCGACCAGAAGTTCAACCAGCAGGCAGACCGGCCAACCACCCATGTCCCCTCCCCCTGGCCAGGCTGGCCAGACCCTACCCATGCATGAATTCATGCACTGGGCCTCATTTATATATTCAGAGATCATAATAATCTGGCCACTCAGTATATATATATTTTATTGTTAGTATTACAGATGTGTCCCATTTTACCCTCCTTTACCCACCTCAGCCCAGCCCTACCACTCCCCCCACAGATCACCATCTATTGCCCATGTCTTGGGCTCTGCATATAAGTTCTTTGGTTTATCTCTTTTATGGGGTTTTATTTTTAAAGGTAAATCAAGTTGGTGTTTGTGTAAGAGTTCTAAGGGCACCTGCCCTGTTCATATACATCCAGGGGCCACCTTGAAGGTGGTAAGCAGGGAAGGGGCACTCTAACATTGCCTGGGCTTTTGTGTGGGAAGAGTGTGAGGGCAGAAGCCAGGAGGAGGCTCGCAGTGGTTTAGGCCCAAGGAGCAGCCTAGAGGCAGATCAGAAGGGTTTGACTGCAGGGCCTGTGTTCTTCAGGTTATATAACATGTTCCTTCCATGAAAGGACCATGACATGTAAAATGGGGGAAGCCCTGAGCCCACTTTGCAGGGTGAAGAACACTGGCCCTGCTTTCCTGATTTGAAAATCAAGGCTCAGACAGTTCAAGAGCTAGGCCAAAGCCTCCCAGCTCTGATTTTGCTCAGAAAAACCAGGAGACTCTGTAGAAGGGACAGGTATAGGGGCATGGTGGGCCAGAGCGGGTCTCTCTGGACACAGGCTGTGACCATGGCTCTTTGCAGGTTCAAGGGTATAAAGAAGGGAGGTGTGACAGAGAATACGTCCTACTATATCTTCACCCAGTGCCCTGATGGGGCTTTTGAAGCTTTCCCAGTACACAACTGGTACAACTTCACGCCGTTGGCCCGGCACCGTACACTCACTGCTGAGGAAGCCGAGGAGGAATGGGAGAGGTGAGTAAGCCTGGGCAGGGCTGGGAGGGAAGCAGGATGCAGACAGTGTCATCTCTCAGCTTCACCAGTGTAGAGCCAAAATATTGGAAATGAGGTAGGTCACCATAACTTTATGCCCAGCTGGGAGCTGGGGACTCAGAGATGACCAAGCCAGACCCCACCAGGCCCTCAGGGAGCTCTCAGTCCAGTGGGGAACATAAACCAAACCATCAGGGTTATACAGGTCCTGTGAGGACTAAGGTGTTGGTGGCTGAGAGCAGGACAGAGTGTCCCTGGATGCCTTGAGTTTCCCCAGGCAGGAGGTCTAGGCTGGATCACCTGCAGATATCTGTTGCCTAAGATTGTTCTTGTTATGGCCTGTGTTTTGAAATCTATTTTGTCTGATATAAATATTGCTACCCCAGCTTTTCCTTTCCATTTCTGTTTGCATGAAGTATCTTTTTCCATCACCTTACTTTAAATAAATAAATAAGTAAGTAAATAAATAAATATTCATAGTGATTTCAGAGCAGGCAGAGAGAAAGAGATAGAAACAGCAATGATGAGAGAGAATCATTGTTAGAGGCTGCCTCCTGCACCTCTCGCCCCCTCCCACCCCCCCTAGAGACTGAGCCTGAAACCTGGGCATGTACTCTGAGAATTGAACCTTGACCTGGTTCACAGGTTGACGTTTAACCACTGAGCCATGCCAGCTGGGCACCTTTGCCATTTTTAATTTTGATTTGTCTTTGTGTGGACCTGAAATTGGTCTTGAGTTGAGAGAGGTGCTGGGATGCCAACACCACACCAACACCTTCTCCTTGAGAGCTCAGGGCAGAGGGAACTGAAAAAGGGTCAGCTCTCCCCATGTGATTTTAGGGTGTCCATGTTATGTGCAAGTCTCCTGGGGTCAGATCATCCCTCTTATCACTTAACTCATGTCTGTGGTTCCCTTCTGGGGAACATCCAGTGAAGTGTAGGGAGGAGACCTGGTCCCTGGAGGAGGGCCCTGGAGCCAGGCCTGTTATCAGACCCCAGTGTGCCCCTTACCTCTGCCCGCAGGAGGAACAAAGTCTTGAACCACTTCAGCATCATGCAGCAGCGGCGGCTCAAAGACCAGGACCAGGATGAGGAGGATGAGGAGAAAGATAAGCGTGGCCGCAAAAAGCCCAGTGAACTGCGCATCCATGACCTGGAAGACGACCTGGAGATGTCGTCTGATGACAGCGAGGCCAGTGGCGAGGAGGGTGAGCCTGGGCAGAGCCTGGTGGCTGGGGTGTTTGGCACAGCTGCCTAACACGTGCTTGAGTCTTACTTTATAAAGGTAGTTGAGTGGCAACCCAGAGTGATTAATGCCACTGAAAGAAACAGTTCACAGTTTTCTGGGAGATGAGAGGCAGGCACAACATGCCCTGCAGGGCCACTTGGGGAAGCACCAGAATGACCAGGAGGCAGAAATGAGTGATGGGCCCTGGCCAGTGTGTTTTGGTTGGTTGAGCATCATCCCATGCACTGAAAGGTCTTCGGTTCAATTCCCAGTCAGGCCACATGCCCAAGTTGCAGGCTTGACCTGTAGTTGGGGTGCATGGCGATTGATGTTTCTCATATCAATGTTTCCATCTCTCTCTTCTCCCCCCAAAACAAACATTTTAAAAAAGATATGATGGGATGGACTTTATTGAGGTTTCCAAGGGAAAGACAAGGCAGGGCAGGAGATTACTTAGATCCACCAGTTTGAATCATTCCAGGGGCCTCTGGGCTCCAAGGGTGATTTAGTGCAGAGGACAGTGGCCCTCAGTGTGAGATTAGAGAAAGGCTTTGGCCAGGGTGTATAGATCCTAGATTGGTTTGGTTCGCACATGACTGGTGATTCCCCTAGGCAAGCCCTTGCTTTCTCTAAGAATTGGCCATCCTTGGACATCTCTCCTCCTTTGTCAAGGCCTGAGATGTTGCAATGTCCTTGAATATACAAACCAATGAGTGCTCAATCCCCCTCCACTTCCCCAGGTGTCAAAGCCCCCAAGGCTAAGAAGAAGGCACCGATGACTAAGGCAGGCCGGAAGAAGAAGAAGAAGAAAGGGTCAGATGATGAGGCCTTTGAGGACAGTGACGATGGGGATTTTGAGGGTCAAGAGGTGGACTACATGTCTGATGGCTCCAGGTGAAGCAAGTTGGGGCAGGTGTGAGACCCTGGGTCAGCCTGGAGGAAGAGCTCACTCACCTTCTGCTCACTCTCTGCCTTACGCAGTTCTGAGGAAGAGCCAGAAGGCAAGCCCAAAGTCGTCCAGCAGGAGGAGGGCCCCAAGGGCGTGGATGAGCGGAGCGAAAGCAGCGAGGAGAGTGAGGAGGAGAAGCCTCCTGAGGAGGACAAGGAGGAGGAGGAGGAGAAGAAGGCACCGACACCACAAGAGAAGAAGCGGAAGAGAGGTGGGCTTGGCTTTCTAGGCTTCTGTCCCCTCTGCCCCCTACTAGACCTCCTTACCTGAGATAGAGCTGAGGGTGGGTGTGGGTGCCTCTTATCCTGACAGCTCTTCTTTGTCCCCATACAGACAGCAGTGATGAGTCTGACAGCTCAGAAGAGAGTGACATCGACAGTGAAGCCTCCTCAGCTCTCTTCATGGCTGTAAGGCCCAGCCAGGGTTGGGAGGAGGGATGTCGGCCCTGGTGTCTGTTTCCAGACTCACATCCCCAACCCTAAAATTTGCAGAAAAAGAAGACTCCCCCCAAGAGAGAGCGGAAGCCATCAGGGGGCAGTTCAAGGGGCAATAGCCGGCCAGGCACACCCAGCACAGAGAGTGGCAACACCTCCTCCACCCTTCGGGCAGCTGCCAGCAAACTGGAGCAAGGTGAGTGGCCTTCCTGTCCCATTGCAACCTCTTGACCTCTGTTCTTGTGTACACTGAGTGTCAGGATCTGAGGCCAGATCAAGGGGCAGACACCTATCTGCCCGAGCCCCTTATATTCATAACCTAAGCACCATCTAGCCTGGGATCTCCCACTATGCCCAGTTTCACATTTCTAATATTTGGCCCTGCCTCTGTTCTCACAGGAAAACGGACAAATGAGACGACAGCAGCTAAGCGGTTGCGGCTGGACAGTGGACCCCAGAGCCTGTCTGGGAAGTCAACCCCTCAGCCCCAATCTGGGAAGTCAACCCCCTGCAGTGGGTAAGTTGGTGAGGATAGCAGGGACAGGATGGGGACCACTGGGAAGGAGGGCCCCCACTAATTCCCCACTCTCCACTGCACTCCTCAGTGATGTGCAGGTGACTGAGGACGCTGTGCGCCGCTACTTGACACGGAAGCCCATGACCACGAAAGACCTGCTGAAAAAGTTCCAGACCAAGAAGACAGGGCTGAGTAGCGAGCAGACAGTGAATGTGCTTGCCCAGATCCTCAAACGTCTAAATCCCGAGCGTAAGATGATCAACGACAAGATGCACTTCTCCCTCAAGGAGTGAGGGGCTGGCCCCTATCCTTTAGCCCAATAAATAAGCTCATCTCCAGAAGTTCATGGGCTCTTAAATTCCACATACTCATTGCTGTGGGTCCAATTGTCCACTTGTCACTCTGCTACCTGAATCCCAAGCCCCAGCATTAATAAGTTTGAAAAACCTAAGTAGCATTCTTCTCAATGTACTTCTATTCTCCCCCACTCCTTCTAGAACCTTGAGATATCTCTTAGAATTTATTTTGCACATGGGTGATTTCTTCAGGTCTGTCTTCTACTTTATCAGTTATCTCTTCAGCTGTTTCTTTTTCTGATCGGCTGGTCTATTGCTTTTTAAAATTTTATATTTTTATTGATTTCAGAGAGAAAGGGAGATGAGAATCATTAATCGGCTGCCTCCTGCATACCCCATACTGGGGATTGAACCAGCAACCCTGGCATGTGCCCTTGACTGGAATAAAACCCGGGACCCTTCAGTCTGCAGGCTAACACTACCCACTGAGCAAAACTGGCTAGGGCTAGTTTAAAATGTTTTTATTGATTTTAGAGAAAGAGAAACATCTGTGAGAGAGAAAAACATGGATTGGTTGACTCTTGTGCACACACCCCAATGAGGGACCAAAACTGCAACCTGGATGTGTGCTCTGACTGCAAATCAAACTGGCAATCCCCTGGTGCACAGGATGATTCTCAACGGAGCCACACTGGCCAGGGCAGCTGGTCTGTTTTGAATGTTTTGTCCTTAATGTGTGTGTTTTTAAACTATATTTTCCTTGATTTCAGAGAGAGAGAGGCGGGGGCGTGGGGGAAGAGAAATATTAATGATGAGAATCCTTGTTTGGCTGCCTCCTACACACCCCACACTGAGGATCAAGCCTACAATCCGGGCATGTGTTCTGACTGGGAATCGAACTATAACCTCCTGGTTCATAGGTCGATGCTCAATCACTGAGCCACAAAGGCTGGACTGTCCTAAATGTTTTTCATCCCTTTCACCTTTTTATTTTAAGCATCTTGTCTTGTAGTTTTCATCAGACACATCAGCACCTGAAGCTTACAGGCTTCTTGTTCTATCTTCTGACATTCTTCATGATTGATTGTAATCTTGGATAGGGGAACTGGTGGCTAGCTTCGGGCTCTATCTGTGGGACTTCTTGATCATTTACAGGCCAGTCCTTGTAAATGGTTTTTGCCTTTGCTCCCACCAGGTGCCCCACGAGTTCCAGCCTGAGCCATTTGAGATGGTTCTCAGCTCAGGGCTCTGTCCCTACATGACAGCGGAAACCCAAACCCCTTTTATTGCTGATGTTGGCATCTTTTTCAGCTCTCCAGTGATGTTTCTGGGGCTTCCTTTTCTCACAAGTTGGTTATGCATTTATTTTTCCCAGCATTACTAGGTGTTCTGTAGTGGGAGGACTGTTCAATTTCATGGACAATAATGCTGCTGGAAATGAAATTTGGCAGCAGGTGCTACTTTTGAACCCTTATCCTAAGTGATCCAGATTTGTCTTGCCCTCGACTGGAAACTGCAGGTGGAAAACTTCCCCACCCAGTTCCACAGGACCTTGGCTATAAAATGGGAATGCCTGAGATGTCAAGCTAATTCCTAGGAATGTCCCAGGTCGGTCCAACCTCCCTTCCCATACTTCCGCCAGGCCTTTTTGGGGCAGCAGGAAAGATGCTCTCACCCTTTGCGCTGGGATTTTTACCCCTATACTCACGGCCATGGACTATGACCTAAAGCCTTATGCCTCAGTGGTTTGGAGCCGGGGGCCTTGTGTTCCACAGAATCTGGGTTCAAATTCTGCCTGTTTAATTTTTGGTGACTTTGGACTACTTCTGAAAGTAGTCTCACTAGACACTGCAATAAGAACAACTACACCAAATTAGTGAAGCAATCCTGAATGTGGATTTCCAGTCATTTCTGATATTTTGCCGATAGAAAGCAGTGGATAGCCCTGAGTTTGTGTTTGCTCACCTGCTAAGCACAAATTACTGAAGCAGTTTCAGGGTCAAAGGAATGGGATTTGCAGTTCCAGTATCAACTGCTCAACTGCTATCAACTTACACTCCCACCCACAGCTTGGGGATACACCTGTCATGTGTGCACCCCAGCCACGTGGAAGCACTCTCATTTTTGCCAATCTTGAGTTCTATGTCGAGTTTTAACTCAGTCTCACCTGTGTGAAGTCGAGCGCCTCTTCAAACATGCAAAAGCTATTTGAATTTCCTTTGCCTCAAAAGCTCTCCCAAACTCTTCAGTGCCAAACACTATGTTAAACCCTGTCCTCAGAACCACATGTGGGAGGGACTAATTAGCCTCTCAGGGGCACAGGACAGTTTTACTTCCCAGGGGCCACAGGGACAGGCTCTGGAAGTCACTGATTTGCAACTGCCTCCAAAACCAAGTGGGAGTCACCTCCCTTCTTGCTGATGCTCTGGACACCAGGACCAGGCTCAGGTTCCAGGGTCCTCAGGTGGGCCTTCTAGAGACAAGAGTCCCTGCAGAGTGAGCTTCTGGCCCCTTGTGTCCCAACTCTTGGCTGTCCTAGAGCCTCTCCCTTTTCCTGTTTTGACACTGGCTCAGCCAGGCCCAGACACAGGGGCATAATGTCTTAATCCTCTAGGCTGGAGCCATGATGGATGAGTCCCCATTAGCTAATTCACCTGCCAAACCACCTCTTTCCTGCTCCTGCTCCCCCCATCCCCACATATCCATTCTACCTGGTGCCCAACACAGGGGCTCCTGAGCCTCAGCACCCTGCTTGAATGGGGAGGGGGGGAACCACAGAACCTCCTTCCCCTTCCAGATGGCAGTGGGGCAGGGACCCTGGTTGCTCACCCTGGGCTGGGCTCTGGCTGCCACTACAACTCCTAAATCAAGGTGTGGAGGGGGTGTCAGAAATAGATCTATGGAATGTCTGGATGTGGGGGTGAGCCCTTAACTCTTAGAAGGAAAGAATGTGGGACAGAGGGAGTTGGCCTGCCTGGGTCTGAGGATGGGGACATGGGGCCTTCGCGCCCATGCAGCATCCGGCAGCGAAGCGGTTATTTCCCAGCCCAGAGGAGATAAATTGAGAGCGCAGGACATCTCCATCCTCAGGACCTGTTCATCACAATGGCCATAGGAAGAGTCCTGCTCGGCTCTCTGCTGCTCCTATCCCTGCAG
>PVJN01044026.1:0-17511 GCA_004026805.1 Lasiurus borealis | reverse complement strand
CCTTCCCTTCTCCCCTTCCTTCTATTCCCTTCCCTTCCCGGCTCGAGCCGGACCCAGAACAGGAACTCGGACAGAGGAGAGCAGAATCCAACCCTGCGCCGGCCCGGCCTCCCTGCGCCCGCGGCCTCTCCCTCTTGGCCGCCGCGCTCCGCAGAAGAAGTGTCAGCCGTGTAGCCGTGCCAGCTGCCGTGTTGGGCTGCAGCTCCCTCAGCGCCTCCTGCGACCTCTGCCCTCTCCCCGCTCCCCGCCCCGCCCCGCCCCGTGGGGCAGCCATTCGCTCGGCGCCACCGCCAGTGGATCGTGCGCTCTGTCATCATTTTCGGCTAAAAGCTCCCGTCACCTAGAAAAGCTGACGACCGACACGCGAGTGAGCACAGGTCCCCACGCGCTTCTCTGGTGACCTTCCCCAGCTGGCCTCCCGCCCTCCCGCGCGCAGCTGGCGCTGGCTCACAGGTCCCTGCGTTCCTGCCTGGCCGTCCCTCCTGACGGTAGTGGCACGGCACCTGTCCTCCTCTGCTGAGGCCTGGTCCCAACCCTCGCCTGCGCCCTCCTGACCCCGGGCTGCGGTGGCTCACCGGACGGTCAGACTCCGGAGTCTCTAATCCCCGTGTCCTCATCACTGTTTCTTCTGCACGCCCGTGGCCGTTCCCTTTGCCTGCATGTCCTGTGCCTGCTTCTGCCCGCTCCTTACCTCCGGAGTCTTTGAGGTCTCTGCCCGGGGCCACTTCCCTCAGATCTGTCACCTCCCTGGGTCTTGGGTTTGGTTCCCCCAGAAACAGCCTGAGAGACGGAGGTGCGTGGAGGACGCTTTGTGGGGCGAGCTCTCCATGACAACACAGAGAGGAAGAAGCAGGGTAATGGTTATCACGGAGGCTATGGCACTTGTGTGTGTGGCGGGGGGGCAGGAGGTGCGTGACTCTGTCCTGGGCCTGGCACCCGTCAGAACCGGACATCCGTTCCCTGTGTGATAGCGGGGCGATGGGAACGGAAGAGCAGCGGGGCCGGACACCACGGCGGTGCGTCAGGATGGTCCGGCGCACGGGGGGTCAGGCACAGAGGCACCGCCCACTGCCTGGGGAGCCATGTGGTTCTGAGTGGGCCACGGGCCACGGATTCCGGGGCAGAGAGGGCGGCGGCTCCTCGGTCCCTGCCCTGCACTGTGGGGGTGCCGACAGGCTTCAGAAGGAGGTGGGGGCACACAGGGGCCTCATTCCACCTCCCAGCCAGGCAGAGGCTCCAGCCCACCGTGCCAACCAGCATCGTGGGGGAGACGGGGCACCAGCGCCCTCTGCGCGAGGGAGGGCCGCTCCTGCAGAGCTGCCTGGCTGGTTGGGGTCTCGGCCTCACAGAGGCTCTCAGCTCGCTCAGGGCTGGGAGGAGGGATGGGAACCAGCGGGACAGAGTGGGGAAGAATTTGGTTTGGGGGACAGAGGATCACATGTTTGAACCCCAAGTCTGCCATTTGCTGTTGTGTGACCTTGGGTAAGTCCAGTGACCTGGTTCAGATTGTCGACTCACCCAGAGCACGGGATCAGCATGACCCTCCTCGCATGGTGCGCGTGGGCAGCAGTCCTGGGCCCAGAGGCAGTTTTTGGACAAGGAAAGGGGATGCTGTTGTCACGCGTTTGAGCGGAGGAGGTGGTTGCCATGTTGGCCTGAGACCCTGCAGCTCGGACTTCCTGGGCGCTGATGGCGTGGGATTCGGAGGGCCACCTGCCAGGAGGGCCAGGAGCCCAGCACGGGAGCCTTTGACGGCGGTGGGCGGCAGTTGCTGTTGGAAGTCTGAGTCTGTGGGCCACCTCCAGCCCTGAAGCAGTTCGCACTGTTTATTCAAAGGCCGCCGTGGCATGTGACCTGGACGGCTTCCCCAAAGAGCCGATCACGTGCATGGTACGCAGCCGGCCCTCAAGGGCAAGCTGTTTCTTCTTCCTCTGTCACCCGTTGGGTGCAGAGCCTTGACCCGCAGCCTGGGTGAGCCCGGAGCAGCGGGGGCCACCATGGGACCTGCCCAGCTCAGGACCTCACCAGGTGCCCCGGGTGGAGCCCCCCTGGAGGACGCCGTGGGTGTCGGGCTGGCGATGGCCCACCTGGGAGACAGGGAGCCTGGAGAGGGAGGCGGCACAATAGAGAGCAGTGGTTCTCAGCCCTCCTAACGCCGTGGCCCTTTAATACAGCTCCCCATGTGGAGGGGACCCCCAACCATAACATTATTTTCGTTGCTACTTCATAACTGTCATTTTGCTGCTGTTATGAATCGTCATGTAAAAATCTGAGTTTTCTGATGGTCTTAGGCTCTACAGCAGCGGTTCTCAACCTGTGGGTCGCCTAAGACCATGGAAAACACAGATATTTACATTATGATTCATCAACAGTTAGGAAGCAAAATGGCAGTTATGAAGTAGCAACGAAAATCACTTTATGGTTGGGGTCCCCACCACATGAGGACTGTATTAAAGGGCCGCGGCATCAGAAGGTGAGAACCACTGTCGTAGAAGAAAGGACGAAGGGAAGGATACTCAGAAATGCTCCTCTCTACCCTCTGTTCTGGCTCTGGGACCGGAGTGTGTCACGGGCAGCTGCCCACGTTTTGATTTATGTTGTTAAGGTGGAGGGGACACCTCATGGCCTAGAACCCCTGCTGATGGTGCACAAACCAGCTGAGACCTGTGGGCTCCAGGCGCTGAGAGGGGAGCATCTGAGCAAGTGGGAGGCGGGAAGCGAGGCCGTTGGAATCGCCCGGAGCCCGGACGGGGCCGGACTGGCAGCCCTGGTCGAGGGGTCCTGGACAGTGTCACCCTCCATGGGTTCCTCCCGAGACCCCCAGCTTCACGGCTCACACGAGCCCGAGCTCAGGGAGCACTCACTCAGTCCAGGTGCTCTGCTGCCATCTCCTCTGGTCCCGCCCCTCCCCCCGCAGGCAGGAAGAACCTGTGAGTCTCTATGCCAGCCTCATCCAATAGAAACACCATGTAAGTTGCGCATATGACTTCATACTTTATGGGAAAGTAAGAAACAGGTTTGAATAATTTTTTATATTAAGTCTATTTTTTTAAATTGATTTCAGACAGGAAAGGAGAGGGAATCAATGATAAGGGAATCCCTGCACACCCCACCTGGGGAGTAAGCCTGCTAACCTGGAATTGAACCATGACCTCCTGGCTCATGGGTCAAAGCTCAGCCACGGACATGCCAGCTGGGCCAGGGTTGAGCCACAGTAATATTTTATTTAAATATGTGAAATGTCTTAAAAACATTTTAGCATTTTATTTACACCGAATGTCATAATTCTAATATCTAATCAATATAAACGTTTAGTGAGAATGTTGACGTTATTTTCATCATTGAAATCCAAGTATTTTCACCATTGACACTTCCTGCACAGTTCAGGTGGGACACGCCCAATGCCATGGGCTTCATGGCCACACCTGGAGGAGCTCCCCTGTGCTGACACACGGTCTGCCTTTCATGGCGTACTGAGGTGTGTCTGTGTTTGAAGTGATGACATTAGTGCCACACGTGCTATTGGACGGTGGACCAGGTGAGGTCAGGGTCCCGTGATGACATACATGCTCAGGTGCATTGGATGGGAGACGAGGTGAGGTCAGGGTCCCATGATGACATTAATGCCACACGTGCTATTGGACGGGGGACAAGGTGAGATCAGGGTTCTGTGATGTGTACTTCTGTTTTCTTCACAGGGCGCAGCGCCTCGGTCTACAGGTAGCAAGTACTCACTTAGTGGGTTGCACGAACTAACATATTAACCCAGAAGGAAGGGCCCGAATGAGTAAAAGAAACAGAAACGCTGGAGAGCCAGTTTTTCAGTGGGGAAATGCCACTTTAACAGATACAGGCCTATGATCCCTCACTGTTGGGCTTTCCTCGACACAGACATTTGACCACGTTCCTCGGTGAGTGAGGCAGGCGCCGGCCGGAGCATCCTCATGCTAAATCAGGTTCCAGCTCTTGCTCTAAACGACCCTCCTCCCGTCGTCCTGACTTGGGGATCAGTGACAGAGCTCTGTATGCCTGTTGGGAAAGGTAGACATAAGTCCCGTGCTATCTGCAATCTAACACCCCCAAGGAGTAACGTATTTGCCTAGAAACTTGCCATTTTAACCAGGCCAAGCAACTTTCATAAGAGATGTGTTTGTTCCCTCGTCCTGTCATCGTGGTGGCAATGAATGAGGGATGTTTGAACGCACATTACTAACTCGCAAGGTTGTCCCCCAGGAACTCAAGAGCTTAACATTATTTTATGCTTCGGGGGAAATCTGACACTGAGCGCTATAAATATATCGAGATCTAGTCCAGTTCAATGGTGTGGGCATGTGAATTCCCTGCGGGGGTTTCAAAATCCATGTTCTGGCCCTGAGTACTTGGTGTTCTTGGACTTTTAGTCAGTAAAATATATTTATTTGTCTGATGCCTTTCCTGAACTGGGTGTCCTTTGAGGTCAGGAGTATCTATCTATCTATCTATCTATCTATCTATCTATCTATCTATCATCTATCTATCCCTCCACCCACTCATCCATTCATCCACCCACTCATCCATCCATCCACCAATCCATCTATCCACCAATCCATCCATCCATCCATCCATCCACCCACTCATCCATCCATCCATCCATCCATCCATCCACTCACCCACCCACCTATCCATCCATGCACTCACCCACCTCATCAACCACTCATCCATCCATCCACTGATCCATCCATCCATCCACCAATCCATTCATCCACCTATCCATCCATCCACTCACCCACCCACCCATCCTTTCATCCATCCAACCATCCATCCATCCATCCATCCATCCATCCATCCATCCATCCATCCATCCACCTATCCATCCATCCATTCACCCACCCATCCACTCTTTCATCCATCTATCCATCCACCCACCCACCCACCTATTCATCCATCCACTCACCCATCTCTCTATTCATCCATCCATCCACCCACCCACCCAGCTACTCACTTATCTACCCACCTCACATATATCCATCTATCTAGTCAGTTGTGCACCTAACAGTTCCTGGCACATACTGGGAATTTAACAAGTATCTGTTGAGTGAATCACACAAAGTAAAATCCATGATGATTTTTATCTGTGATTCATTACATGTGTCCCCTGGGGTTGGTGATCCGCGTTTGCCGGATAAGGAGAAGATGTGAATGACCAGGGTCATGCCCGTTCTGTGCTCTCTTATGCATGAGTAACCGCGCTCTCAGGTCTGCGGTGTACCTTCCTCTAATGGTTTTCATTTCCTCACACCTTTTCCCCTTCGTATGACTCACATCGTTACAACCCTCACATATTACTCACTTAGAAACCACAGCACTCTGAATCACTCCTGGGTCTTGGGTCACAATGAAATCTATTCACTGGGGAATGAGGGCACTTCTAGGGAACTTGTTGGTTCCAGATGGCTCTTTGATAAGGTCTCAGGTCACCACTCTGGGTCCATCTGGAGGAAAGGCCTGGTGGCCGTCTTCAGCGTGTCCGTGGGGGACTGATGGTCCGTGATGGGAGAGGTGCTCAGGGCTATAGTGTGAGGGTGGACTTTTTCAGCCACGTCATGCCTCGTGTGATTGAAGGGCACCGTTTATGAGTTTCTGTATGACAGCTCTCTAGTGGATATCAGACTGGTTTCCTCTTCCTGCTCCAGGTTCATTTGCATGTCATCAGAGGCTGGATTTCTGTGGTTTGTTTCTAGACAGAGAACTTGGTTGTTGAAGACTCTTTGGCTAGAAGTCTTTAATCTTCCTATCTAACCATCTTAACATAGGTTATGTTTGTTTTCATAAACACGCTAGTAAAAGATTGAAGCAGTTTGGGCTTCGTGAGAGGGAGCCGGCCTGGCTGAGTAACGGGGTGGGTTATTGGAGGATGAGAGGGAGTGTGTTACTGGTTGTGAAATCAAAAGCCGTCCCATCCGCATGGACCCTTCAGTGTCCCAGCGTGCTGCCTGCAGACTGGGGCTTACACAGTGCCTCCTCCTCCAATGTTAAGGGACCCTGCATCTTTTTATGTCACTAGAGGCCCGGTGCATGAAATTCATCATGGGGAGGGTCGCTAGGCCTAACCAGCGATCGGGGCCGATTGGGGCCTTCTGGCTGCCTGCCAGGGCCTCCCTTCCTTGGCTGCCGGCTGCTGGCTGGGGCCTTCCTATGTTCGGTGCCTCTCCTGGTGGTCAGTACACATCATAGCAATCAATCGAACTCCTGGTCTCCCGGTCGAACTCCCAAGGGGACACTTTGCATATTAGCCTTTTATATATAGACTAAAGGCCCTGTGTACAAAATTCATGCACTTGGGGGGTCCCTCAGCCCGACCTGCAACCTCTTGCAGTCCAGAAGCCCTCTGGGTACGTCCAACTGACGGCTTAGGCCCGCTCCCCGCCAGCAGTCGAACATCCTCAGCGCTGCCACAGAGGCGAGAGAGGCTCCCGCCACCACTGCTGTGCTCGCCAGCTGTGAGCCTGGCTTTTGGCACGCTGACCACCAGGGGGCAGCTCCTGTATTGAACGTCTGCTCCCTGGTGGTCAGTGTGTGTCATAGCGACCAGTCGCTCTGCTGTTCAGACACTTGGCATATTAGCCTTTTATTACATAGGATTACTCACCCCGAGTGCCTCTGCACTTCCACTTCTCACAGTAAAGAGAACCGGGCTGAGTTTCCTTTAAACGCTTGGTGATACACGCATCGCTTCTTTTGGGAACTTTTGATTTTTCTGGGACAGTAAAGCTCGACCGGATCTCCACTTCCTCTTGAGCCAATGTGGTAAAAGAGCATGTGCTGCCAGATGGGAAAGTAGACACAAAGCTTATGGTCAAACCCAACACCAGCACTCCCCACGCCTTGTCCAAACCCCTCCTGTGGGCTGGCTCTGCCTTGCCCTGACCCCTCATCCCCCACTCCCTCTTAGAGAGCCTTTCCCTTTCAGGCATAGAGCGAATGGACCAGGCCTGCGGTGATAATGACAGACAGGTGAGCGCTGGGCTGCTGTCCAAATGGAGGCTTGGGTTTCTAGTCAGTGCTTAGCGGAGGAGTTGGGGTGGGGGCTGAAGCCGCCTGGGATTGGTGGGGAGTGAGGCTCAGAGAGGCTGGCAGGTAGCGGCCATGATGCTGTGATGCGGGTGATGAGCAGGGTGCTTTGAGGAGCATGTGGGGAGAACACTCCCCCCGCTGAGAGAGCTGCCTCCATGCAACCAGGGCAGAGGGGAGGAAGGAAAGAGAAGATCACGAGGAACTTTCATGTTTGAACCCCTGGAGGTTCACTGATGAAAGAAGCCCCAGAGGCGGGAGGGAGGGAGACAGGTTTTCCGGTCTCACTGGTTCTCCAGATATCGCTGAGGCCCAGGGAACCCCAAAAGGCCACAGCTGGGAGCCCTGGTCTGCAGAGTCAGGAACAAACAGAGGGCGTGTGTGGATCCCTGTGTGCAGGAAGGTGTACGACACAGCCATAGATGCCAATCTGGGCCCGTGACCCCCCGAGCACACGGCCCTCAGAGACGCAGGCCTCTGCCGTCCCCTGACCTCTCCTTCTCAGGGCGTGCCGCTCGCTGTGGGGCTCCGGGCGCGCACGGCTCGGGGACGAGAAGACGTGCTCCTTCTCCAGGGCGCCTCTGGCTCCCCACCTTTCCAGCTTTTGCAACCGCTCCTTGGCCCGGGTGCTTCGGAGCAGGGTCCGCGGGGAGCGCGCGGAGCCCGGGCCAAGCTGCAGGCTTCCTCTGGTTGTAGTTCAGCGGAGCTTGTATTCCAGCGCACAAACAGGCCCCCCTCCACGCTCTGGAGAGCCGCGGTCTGTGTGGATGAGTTCTTCTTCGCCCGTCTTGCTTGTTTGTTTGTTGCTTTCGGTGCTGTATGCCATGTGTGAGTGAAATCAGATGGCTCTTGACTTTCCCCATCTGACTTACTTCACTCAGCCTGGCATACTCAGGATCCTTCCGTGTGGATGCAAATGGCAGTATTTCATCTTTTCTTATGGCCGAGTGGCATCCCAGTGTGCATATGTACCGTATCTTCTTTAGGGGGAGGTGGGAGGGGCAGTAAAGGGGAAAGGGGTCAAGTCTACGGTGACAGAAGGCAATTTCACTCTGGGTGGCAAACAGACAAAGCAGTATAAAGATGATGCCAGGAATCAGAGAGTTGGCACTTGAAACTTATAGCATTGTATTATTAACCAATGCTACCGAAGGCATTTAATTTGAAAAATGGATAGTGCATCCTCTGCGTGATCTGGGTAGGACAGATGCTGTATCTGCTGCTTTCGCCACCCAAGAAGTGTCCTCGCAATGGCTGGTGACATTCCACCCGGCGCCACCAGGATGCAAATACAGTACCTCCAAGAATGAAAAAGAGATGAATGGCGTTCAGTGTCAGCAAGGAGGCTATGATAAAAGACAAGACCCACGTGTTCCCCTGAGAGCACGAGTGAGGCCAGGACTGTGAAAGTCCTTGGACCTCCATCTGAGGTCTAAGCCGCAAAGGGTGCAGAAGCAAGACTGGCCGGAGCTGGGTGCAGCAGCGAGCCGCTCTACCGGGGCCCGTTCTGGCCTCAGAGAACAACGGCGCTGTGTCTCGAGGTCACGTCCCACCCAGGGAAGAGACTGACTCTCTTAAAGGAACCGAGGTGTAGGTAAGGGTGCATCTTGCATCTGTCGTCGCTTTCAGGAAGACCATTTTTAAAAGCTCTCTTAATTACGTACCCAAACTTATGAGTTGTCTTCCATCATATTTTGCAATAACAGAGGGTAAGTTTTGCTGAGAGAGGCCGTCTTCGCTGTGACAAGGTATCTCTCCAGAGTGCTGTTACACAACCCGAGATTACGGAATCGGCGTTCATCCTGGAAATGTGCAAGCTTGTGCTGGAGTGACCCTCCCTGAGCATTGAGTATTTGGCACGGAGAATGGGGTATAAAAGGCAACACAGAGTTCAGCTATTTGTTTCTTTATTAACCGAATGGAACCTAAACAGAATCCAAGCGCTGACTCCCTAGCCGTGAACTAGTTTTGCTTTGCAAAGGTTTGATAAAATATTTGATCGGATGATAATACTTGCCATGACCTCATTGAAACGTGAGACAGATAAGATAGAACTCTTATCGCTTCTAACACCAGGGTAAGGTGGCTTTGATGTCGGCCGGTGGGGAAGAGGGTACGTCGGAATGAAACCTGAAGATGGTGATGACGGAAGGTGGGTTGGATTAGGGAGCGCTCTCTCTTGATACAGCATTTAAGTTCCTGGCAAGAACGCTGGTGCCAGTGCGGTGTGCCCACTCCCACAGGCCCATCCACTTACTGTTTCTCCAGACCACCTCGCCCCCAGATTCTCAATATTGTTCTCTGCGTAACCCCAGACACAAGCAACTCTCCAAATAAGAAATTCTATTTCTTTCTTGTTTATTTGTATGGTCTCTTTACTTATTTGGCAAATAAGCATTTAAAAAAGGCAGGCCATGCAGTAACCTAAGACACCGATCACATGCACCAAGATTTAAAGAACTGAAAACAAGAGGAATAAAAAGGAAAACAAGAGAATGATCTGTGAAGATGTTGGGAATTGACATCTTTCATGTGTCGTTACTGGGACTTCAAAGTAGTACAATATTTCCTGAGGGGCACGTGGCATAAATGATCCAAGTGTTAAATGCACACTTCCCTTCCGGTCACAATGCGATACTACTGACTGCATTTCCCCTTCCACGGTTTGGCTATTGTAATATTCTTTCCTTTCGGATTTGTAAGAGCCTTCTCTAGGACAGATGCCATCCTTCGGTTTGTCGTGCATATTACCAATATTCTTCATGTTTTACTTTGTTTCTTACTTTCAGTTATTAAGCCTGGAGGTCAGGCACAAGAGACGCCCCGAATGGAAAGTTTAAGGGGGCCCTCACTCTCGGGTTCCTCTGCTGCCTTTGCATGATCTGAGGGCAGAGACCCCTGTCAGGGGAAGGTGCCAGAGGCCCCGCTTGGTCTTAACCCCGTTCTAAATCTCTGTCCCGCTGTGAGCAGTTAGAAAATTGAGCACCATTGAGCACCATATGAGTGCAGAGACACTCTCTGAAAATATTGCATGGGCACTAAGGGGACAAAGGTTATGAGCCCCAGGGGTGCCACCAGGAAGACGGCCCCCTGAGTTGAGGACGCAGGCACGAAAGCTGGGGTAGCTTAGGCCACAGTAAGGGGGCTCCTTCAGTGCCGTTCTTCCTTCTCCAGGTTGCTTTGATTATTCAGCATCTTCTGTGAATTTTAGGATTGTTTTCCTACTTCTGTGCCACACGCTATTGGAATTTGGGTGGGTTTTGCATGAAGTCTCTAGATTGCTTGGGTAGTACGGACATCTATGTTTTCAACTCTCACCCACAGATATGTTTTTGTTTTATTTTATTATTTTATTTCTGAGAGGAAGGGAGAGAGAAACCTCCATGTGAAAGAGAGACATCAATGGTAGCCTCCCACACCCATCCTGACTGGGGATGGAGCCTCCAGCCAGGGTGTGTACCCTGACCAGGACTGGCAATCCTGGCGTTTTGGGCATGGAGCTCCTGGCATCCCAGGGACAAACCCATTTGATCGTGTAGTTAAGTATCACTGTGTTGAGTATTTTGCGTCATTGTTTTATCAGGGGTATTATTGGCCTGCAATTTCCTTCCCTTGTAGTGTCCTTATCTGGCTTCGGTGTGAGAATGACACTGTAAAATAAGTTGGAAGTGTTTTCTGCTCTTCGGCTTTTTGAAGGGTTTGGGAAGGATTGGCGCTAAGCTTTCTTAACTGTTTGATGGAATTCAACCAACAAAGACTCTGGTTCTGGGCTTTTCTGTGTTGGGAAGGTTTAGGTCATTGCTTCTGTCTCCTTTATCCCTTTGGGCGGTCGAGATATTCTATTTCTCCACGATTCAATCTTATGTTCCTCACAGTTTATCCATTTTTGTGGGTTATCCAATTTGTTGCCATTTAATTTTTTGTAAGAGTTCTCATAACCCTTGTATAGCTGTGGTATCAGTTGAATGTCTCATCTTTCATTTATAATTCTGTTAGAGTGGTTTCTTTTTTGGGTTTAGCTGAAAGTTTGTGAACTTTCCAAACGAACTCTTAATTTGGTTGATCTTTATTTTTTTTTCTGGGTTTCTACTTCATTTATTTCTGCTCTGATGTTTATTACTTTCTTCCTTCTGCTAACTTTCTTTTTAGTTCCTGGAGGTGTAATGTTAGGTTATTTGAGATCATTCTTTTTTTTCTAAATGTAGGAATGTATTGCCATAAGCTTTTCTTTAGAACTGCTTTTTTATTCCCAGCTCATAAATTTGAATGGTGTGTTTCCATTTTCATGTGTTTACAGAAACTTTTTATTTTCATTTTAATTTATTCTTTGACCCATTTGTTGTCCAAGAGTGTGTTAACTTCCACATATTTGTGAATTTTCCAGGTTTCCTCTTGTTTTTAACATCTAATTTCATACCCTTTTAATAATAGAACACTCAACCCAACATTAAGGATATTATGATTATACATGATGTTCAAGTACACATGGACTGTTCCATAAGGTAGACTGTGTACTGGAACATAATTAGTCTCAAATTTAAAATGTTCTCTTACCGCAACAGAACTAAACTAAAAATAAATAATAAAGTGTTGCTTGGAAAATTCATAAATATTTGGAAATTAAAAAACACTTTTTAAAAAATAACAGTTGAAACAGAAGAAATCACTAGAGAAATTAAAATATTTTAACTTAATGAAAATAAAAACAGTCATAAAATTTTGTTGGATGCGGCTAGAGAAATGCTAGGGGAAATTTATAGCTTAATAATGTTCACATTAAAATGAAGAAAGGTTTTAAAATTAAAGATCTAAAATTTTTTCTTATGAAGCTAGAAAAATAAGAAAAATTAAAGGCAATGTAGGAAAAATGAAATAATGAAGATAGAGTAGAAATCAATGAAATAGAATATGGACAGTAAATAGAGAAAAATCAATTAAATCAAGAACTGGTTGCTTAGAAATAATAAAATTAATAAATCTCTAGCTAGATTGATCAAGAAAAGATAAAAACTATAGATATCAGGAATGAAAGAGAGAATACTACAGGTACCATAGAAATTGAGAGAACTTCATGCCAATAATTCAGCAGCTTAGTGAAATGGACAAATTCATCGAAAAAACCAGATTACTAAAACAGCTTTAAAAGAAACTTTCAACTGTGAATATTCCTATCCTATATAATAAAAGCCTATGTGGTCATGACACCCTCATGCCATAACTACCCATCACCAGGGGCTGCGTGTGCAGCAGGCATGCACGGGTGGGTGGGGCTGAATGAATGGTGAGGCACGCGGGTGTGGCTAGGCACATGCGAATGGGCAGGGACTTGACTCTGGGTCTTGCAGCTCCCGGGGCCTTGATGCTGGGTCCCCTGGATGACATTGGGGCCTTGAAGCTGCATTCCTACGGGCGCTGGTCTAGACTCTGACAGAAGGGAGGAGGGAGACAGATACCTGCACCCAGGACTTGACTTTAAATGGGAGGCCAGTGTCAGATGGGGACAAATCAGTTCTTCTATTATAGAGAAAGGGCAAATAGCAATATTAAAATATTTTCTCTAAATGTGTATAAATTTTCCCTTTTAATGTTTATAAATTTTGTGCACCAGGCCACTAGTATCTAATAAAGAAACTGAATAGTGAAATTCCTTTCTACAAAGAAAAATCCAGTCTTGAGGATGAGGTAATGCCAATCTTCCCCACTCTCAGAAAATAGACTAGAAGAGACTACTTCCAAAATCATTGCATGTGACCAGCATTTCCCAGATTTCAAAAGCAAAGACATTACAAACAAACAAAACTACAGGTAAATATTCCTCTTGACTACAGATGTGAAAATCCTTTATAAAGTATCAGCACACTGAACCCAATTATGCCTGAATAGGACAATGCACTGTGGCCTTGTGGAGCTTATCCCACGGACAAGAGCTCGATTTATCATTAGAAAAAGCAGTAAGTGTCATTGATGATATAAGCAGAATCCCATATAATAAAAGCCTAATAGGCTAAGTGTCTGGTCATCCCATCATTGTTTAACCAATCAAAGTGTAATATGCTAATAATATGCTAAGGCTACTCAACTGCTCACTATAATGTGCAATGAAAGCCAGGGGCAGACACTCTAACTGGTAGGTTAGCTTGCTGCTGGGGTGTGGCTGATCAGGACTGAGCATGACGGGCAAGACATGCCCTGGAACCTCCTGCAGTTCTTTCCTGGCTGACCAACCTCCCGTGGCCCTCCCTGGCCTCAGTCGTGCACCACTGGGATCCCTTGGCCCGGCCTGTGCCTCTAGCAATCCTGGATCCTTTGGGGAATGTTGGAGAGCGGGTTTTGGCCCAATACCACAGGCAAGGCCAAGGGACCCCACTGGTGCGCAAATTAATGCAACAGATCTTTAGTTAAAATATAAAAACAACATGATTATGGCCATGGATGAAGAAAAAATACTTGAGAAAGTTTAACATTTATCTATGATAAAATTATCCATCAAACTATGAATAGAAGTGAATTCCTCAAAGTGAAAAGAAAATCTGTGAAAACTTACAATCATCATACCTGAAAGACTGATTTCTAAGATATGGAACAAGGCAAGGTTGTCCACTCTCGCCATTGCTTATCATTTTATTCAAGATCCTAACCAGTGCAAAAAGGCAAGAGAATGAATGATACAGGAGGCATACAGAATAGAAAGTAAGGAGTAAAACTTATTATTATCAGATGACATGATGTATGTAAAAAATACTAAGGAATCTACAAACATCAGAACCAGAAGGAAAATTAGCAAGGTCTTTGGATACAAGATTATATACAAAGGTTAATTCTATCAATAACTTGAGAAAGATTTTTCAACAATTTGTTCTTTTTAATAGCTCCAGAACATGGAATATTAAGAAGAAAATTTAACAAAATATGTGCAAACCTATATACTGTTACAAATATGGATAGAAAAACCAAAGACCTAAATAATTGGAAGAATATGCTGTTGAATTGGGAAGACTCCATATTTTTAAGGTATCAATTCTTCCCAAATCGATCCATATATTCAACCTAATCCCATTGAAAACTCTGCAGTAGTTTTTGGAAAAATGCACAGATAATCTTCCTGAAATATAATTTGTGAAAATAATCTAGAATTGTTGAAACAAATTAAGAGAACAAAAAAACCTTTAGAACTCACACAACTTCAAGACTGACTATAAAGCTATACCCCAAGATGGTCTAGTCTATTGCTTGCATAAGGATGCACATGTAAGTCCACAAAACAAAATAGGCCCCAGGTCCACAGATGGCCAACAAATGTGCCAAAGTAACTCAACAGGGAAAGGGTAATTTTTTAAAAAGTTGTGCTGGGAAAACTGGATTTCCATATGGGAAAAAAATGAATACTAACCTTTATACTACAGATAAAAGCTACACACCTCACACAAAAATGAACTGAAAGTGGATTTCAGGAAGAAATCATCAAGAAACATGCAGATTTCTTAAATGTCATACTAAATGCATGACCCATTGAAAAACATAAATAGGATATCAAAATTTAAACATTTGTTTATAAGAAACTAAATTAAAAAATTAAAAGGCAAGTCATAAACTGAGAAATAATTTGCAATGGAGATATTTTTCAAAAAACTTATGTCCAGCCCTGGCTGGTTTGGCTCAGTGGATAGAGCATCCGCTTGCAGACTGAAGGGTCTCAGGTTCATACTGAAGGGTATGTGCCTGGGTTGTGGGCTCGATCCCCAGTCTGGGGCATGTAGGAGGCAGCTGATCATTAGTTCTCTCTCATCATTGATGTTTCTATCTCTCTTTCTCCCTCTCTTTTACTCTCTAAAATAAATAAAAATATATTATTAAAAAACAGACAAAAAAAAACTTGTATCTAGAATACATACTTATAACTCAATAATAAGAAGACAACTCAGAACAACAAAGATAGCGGCATAGATAAACATCTGAACTGGCTGTCTCGCAAAACCACATCAAAACTACAACTAGAAGCAAAACGGATATAATCCAGAACCACAGGAAGGCTGGATGAGTTGAGGTTATACAACTAGAAGGATAAAGAAACGCACCCTGAGCCTGGGAAGAGGTGTGAAGGTGCCGAAGTGAAGTGCAGAGGTACAAAGACACGTGCGGATAATGGGGGGCAACTGGGTATACTGTTGTCTTTTTTTTTTTATCACGAGGGAGATACAAGCTCCCAATTGCTCTTACCTCCAGTTCTGGGCGAGACTCTGGGGACCTAGACTCATATGGGGAGAAACTGAACCGCCTGGCGTCAGGCTGGAACATGAGGGTGGCTTTCTCTCAGAGGTGCTTGCAGCAATCATTGTTCCTGCATGGTGCCACGCGACACAGAGACCTGGGAACCTCTTCGGGGCAGGGCTGATGGGCAGCCATTGCTGTTTGCTCACCCCTGGTGATTCCCTGAGACCCCACCCTACCCAATTTATAACCACACCCAAGCTGTGCGCAGAGGCTGTTGCATATGAATGGCCTGGCCTTTTGCAATTTAAAACTTAACAAACTGCAGCTGGGTCAGAGAGCTCCAGAGCCTCCAAAAGAAGGCCCAAGGCTCAACAGCAGCTTGCATTGCTTCATAAACCCTAAATAAAGAGGAGGAATCTACAGATCTCGCTGTAGCTCACGCTGGGTGGCCTCAGGCAGTGGCTGACTTTGCACCTCTTTGGGAGATCCAAGAGCCAGTGTACCCAGTGGTCAGAGTGAGACCATCCAAATTACAACTCTTCACATTCATAAGAGACACACTCGGGGCAGACTCAGTGAGTAACAAAGCCCCACTGAAGCAAGTCTTGCCTTATAAGGGTGTCTCCACCACAGAAGTTCTCCCAGCGTAGACACAGCTGATCCTCTCAGCCAATTGGCCTGGCGGTCAATTCCTCCCAGTGATACCAACAACAATCAAAGCTTAACTACAATAAGGCTGTACACATAGTCCACAAAGGGGTGCACCAAGAGAGTCCATCTCAGGTAACTAGGGAGGCAGAGCTACTGGGCCATATAGGACACCTAGCACACAAAGCTACTCTACCAACTCAGGGAAGCAGTGAAAATGCAGAGACAAAGAAACAGATAAATAAAAGAAATGGAGGAAAGCAAACTACTGGATACAGAGTTCAAAACCACTGTTATAAGGTTACTCAAGGATCTTCTAGAAACCTCTGCGAAATTTAATGAGACCCTCAAGGATATGAAAAAAGGACCAACTATAAATTAAGCATACACTGACTAAAATAAAGAATAATATACAGAGATCCAACAGCAGACTAGAGGATGCCATGAATCAGGTCAAAGATTTGAAAAACAAAGAAGCAAAAAAACACCCAACCAGAAAAGCAAAAAGAAAAAAGAATATAAAAATATGAAGATAGTATAAGGAACCTCTGGGACAACTTGAAGCATACCAACATCAGAATTATGGGGGTGCCAGAAGGGGAAGAAGAGAGAAAGATATTGAAAACCTATTTGAAGAAATAATGACTGAAAACTTCCCCCGCCTGGTGAAAGAAATAGACTTACAAGTCCAGAGAACACAGAGAATGCCAAACAAAAGGAATCCAAAGAGGACCACAACAAGACAAATCATAATTAAAATGCCAAGAACAAAAGACAAAGAGGGAATATTAAAAGCAGCAAGAGAAAAACACTTAATTACCTACAAGGGAGCACCCATATGATTGTCAGCTGATTTCTCAACAGAACTATGCAGGCCAGATGAGAGTGTCAAGAAATATTCAATGTGATGAATAGCAAGAACCTATAACCAAGATTATTCCACCCAGCAAAGCTATCATTCAGAATTGAAGGTCAGATAAAGAGCTTCACAGATAAGAAAAAACTAAAGGAGTTCATCACTGCCAAACTAATATTATATGAAATGCTGAAGGGTATTTTTTAAGAAGACAAAGAAGAAGGAAAAAGGTAAAGATAAAAATTATGAACAACAAAGTGCCAACAAATATATATCAGCAAGTGAATCTAAAAATCAAGTGAATAAAAATATCTGATGAACAGAATAAACTGGTGAATATAATAGAATCAGGAGCATAGAAAGGGAGTGGACTGACAATTCTCAGGGGGAAAGGGGTATTGGGAGTTTGGGAAGAGACTGGACAAAAATCGTACACCTATGGATGAGGACAGTGTGTGAGGGGGTAAGGGCAGAGGGTGGAGTAGGAACCGGGTGGAAGGGAGCTATGGGGGAAAAAAGGAACAATTGTAATAATCTGAACAATAAATATTTATTTTTTAAAAGGCAACTCAATTAAAAATGGGAGAAAATCTGAATAGACTTTAAAAAAGAAGATATAAAATGTTGAATAGGCACATGAAAAGATCTTCAACAGCATTATTTATTAAGAAAATGCAAATTAATAGCACAATGATATACCACTATATACCATGTCCCAATAGAATAGCTAAAATTGAAAAGACTGA
>PVJN01044025.1:0-17535 GCA_004026805.1 Lasiurus borealis | reverse complement strand
CCTTCTCTCCTCCTCCTTCTTGCTGAATACTATGGCTATTGTCTGACGCACCATTGTTTTTATCTATTCACTTGATATTGTACATGTAGTTTGTCATCAGATTTTAGCAATTATAAGTCAAGCCACTATAAACATTGTGAACATACATCTTCATGCAACTATATTTTGATACAATGTGAATTCATCTAATGATATGATGGAAGATCTAGGGATTCTTTGGGATCTGAGTGAAGATAATTGATATGTTGCATCTCCTATTCTGAGCCCTGGCCTGGCCATGGAAGCTATGTGGTTAAGTTGGGCAGAACTGTGGGTAATACTAGAATTCTTTATCTATGTCCCATTCTATCACATATGAACACATGCCATCTGGTGCCCCATGTTTGCAAACTTATAGCTACAGTGCAACATTTTGCTCTACTGAGTTCAAATGTGTGATGTTTTCCAAAGAACAGAGGTCAGGAGACCTTCTCTCTCATTTCAATCCCCCTCAAAGATATGAATTAGCTTGATTACTTTTAATGCTTTGCTTATAGTCAATTAACACAAACTAACTTCCTAATTTTAAATCTGCCTTCACTTACTCTGATGGAACACTTCTAAGAATTTTTAAGATAAATTTTAAAGCCTCAAAATAGCTAAAGGAAGAACAAGTCTCATAGCCATTCCCCTAAAATGAAAATCCATTATGTATGAAATTTTAGAAAACAATTGCACCTACAGCTCCCAACAATATAATTTTAGTAATAATAACTGTTCTCCATATATCTGCCACATCCATGGTGATTTCTTAGGAGAATTATTCAGTGGCTACATAGAGGGGCGTATTGTTTATTCAAATTCAAGCTTTATTCCATAAATTGGCCCCTGTCCACCACTCAACCTCCTACAATATTCCAACTCCATATTTTAGTATGAATTATTTGCTATTGTCAACATTAGACTAAAACAGTAATTCTATATGGTTTAACTTAAATGTGTCTCAATACCTCTGCACATGGTTTCTGCCCATCCAGAATGCCATGTCTGTGTCCTCGGGCTGTCATAACAAAGTACCACAAACTGGGTGATCTAAAACAACAGGAGTTTATTGCCTGTAGTTTTGGATGCCATAAGTCCAAAGTCAAGGTGTCAGCATGGTCCTGCTTCTTCTGAAGGTGTAGGGCTAGATCAGTTCCAGGGCTCTCTTCAGCTTCTGTACTTCTTTGGCATGTGGCAGCATAACACCAATCTTTACATGGGATTTTCCCTGTGTGGTTATAGGTGTGTATCCAAAATTTCCCTTCTTATAAAGGCTCAGTCAGCCGTCCCTGGTTTGGCTCAGTGGATAGAGCATTAATCTGTAAACCAAAGGATCCTGGGTTCAATTCTGGTTAAGGGCAAGGACTTTGGTTGGAGGCTCCTCTCTGGCCTGTGCCTCTACTCAGGGCTTGTGTAGGAGGCAACCAATCGATGTGTATCTCTCACATTAATATTTCTCTATCTTTCCCTCTCTCCCAATCTCCCTAAAAAATCAATGGAAATATATTCTTGGGTGAAGATTAACAGAAATAAATAAATAAATAAATAAATAAATAAATAAATCGATTGATTAATTAATTAATTAAAAACAATAAAGGCATCAGTCATATTAGAATAGGTGCCAACCCTGCTCCAGTAGGACCTCATCTTAACTAACTACATCTGCTATAATCCTATTTCCAAAGAAGGCACTTTCTGAGTTCTAGGAATTAGGACTTCAACAGATGAATTTGGGAAGGGTACCACCCATAAAAGTTGCTGTCCTTACTCAATGCCATTTCTCTGTAGGTTGATGCAGTTCAGACAGAGCTTATTTGTTCTATAGAATCTTCCCTAATGGCCTCTCTCTCCCTCCCCCACACCCACTTACCACACATCTGTGCTCCTTCCAGACTGGGTTGGGTGTCCCTCCACAACTCCCTATGATACTAATACTCTTCCCCCATTAAGTTGGGGTCTTTGCTCACATCTCTCCATGATGAGTGAGTTCTTCTAGAAGACAGAGAACAAATACTGTTCATCTTTGCACCACCCCCAAGCCTGAATATAAAAAGGGTTCCAAAAAGTGCTGACTAACCAACAAACAAATGAATGAACTGCATCAAGAAAAAGCACCCTTTAGTTGATCTCTGAATGAATCTGTACTTTATGCATATCTTATTCATAGAAGTGCTGGTCAGCATGCCTTCTTTTGCTGGAAGACATTAATAGAGATGCAATTAGTAGAGACACTAGGAGAGATTAAATTAATAGAGATTTAAAATCATAGACTTGGTGTTTGCCATGTCCTGTGCTAGAATACACAATTATAATGATTATTGTTATCAACCCCATTTTACAGATGAGTAATCTGAGGCTCAGAGCTCAGTAGCTTCCCTAAGGACCACTGATGATATGAGCTCTGCTCTATAGGAGTCTGAGTCTGTGCTCACTCTGCTGTATCTGACCTGACCTGTTTGGACCATTAGCTTCAGATCCTTTCTCCTGTGGAGTGTCTTCAGCAATTTTGTCCTGACATATTAGTGAATCTGAGATGTCCTGACTAGTATGGAGTCCTCCACTCTGTTCCCCTTGGCCTCCCAGTTCCACACTGACATCCTTATCTCAGAGGACTGGCTCATGGAAACCATCAAGTTCTGGGTTCAGGGTACCAGCTGAATGCTTTGACTGAACTGTGACAGCTCCACCCAGTGCCCTATTGTGACCTCAGAGGTCAAGCTGGGCTGAGAGAAACCAAGCACAGAGGGCAAAACCACAACTGGGTCTGCCTGAATTTACTATGTACCATCTCAGCAGAAGTCTCTCCATTGGTTTGAGTAGAGATCATGGCCAAGGACAGGATGGAAGAGCAGTGTTTCTTTTGCTCATCGCCCTGCTGCTGTCCTGGGCACACAGCTCCCTGGCATGTAGGTGTCTCATGGTGTTTTTGTTGGGAGCTGTAGGTGCAATTGTTTTCTAAAATTTCATACATAATGGATTTCCATTTTAGGGGAAATGACTATGAGACTTGTTCTTCCTTTAGATCAATCAGGACTAGGACTTGACCTTTTGAACACAGCTCCCCTGTTCTGTGAGGCACAGAATACAACCCCCCCACCCCGTGCACAAATTTCATGCAGGGGGGCTGTGTTCAAAAGGTCGAGTCCTGATTCTCTAGTTCTGGTTGGGAGCTGGGGAACTGCACATTCAATGAGCCCCTCAGGTGAATGTGATGGAAGTGCCTAGACTAGTCTTTTAGATCATTGCTCCCACACCACCCCAAACTTTAAAGTTATATGTGGAGCAGCCGTGTGTGTGTGTGTGTGTGTGTGTGTGTTTAACACCTGTGTTAAGTAACAGAGTTTTCCACAGTGAATGGCCAATGTAAGCAAACATTCCTGAGAGCAGGAACCAGCTATTAATCTGAAGGTGTCACCTGGCCATGTCCTGCAGCTTTAAGGCCAAGGATAAGCTTAGGAAGGATTTCCTTGCTGCTTTCTCCTTGAAAACCTTCTGAAGGCTCATGTGGAGCCTAACTGGTCTAATGCAAAATTATGGCATTATATAAATACGAGAAGCCCAGTGCATGAAATTCATACATGGGCAGGGTCCCTAGCAGCTGGTGGTTGCCAGCCACTGGTGGGGGCCTCTCTTCCTGTGCTTGGTTGGCTGGCCCTGCCCCCTCGTTGAATACCTGGTCACGGGGACAATTTGCATATTAGGCTTTTCCTGTCTAATAAAAGAGTAATATGCAAATTGACTGTGCCTCTGCTATACCCACAAGCCACACCTACCAGCCAACCAGGAGAAATATGCAAATTAACCCAACCAAGATGGCTGTAGCCACAGAGTGAGCGGGAAGCTTGAGTTTCTCCAACAGTGGAGGAAGCCAAGCTTCCAGCACACTGTGGCTGGCTGTGGACTTCACTCAAGGTTACAAAGCTTCAGTTATAGAAGATAAATAAACCCCAGCCACTGAGGGAGCAGGAGGCTTGTGTTTCCCTAGCAATGGAAGAAGCCAAACTTCCTGGCCTGCCTCACCTCTGCTCAAGGCTATAAAGTTTCAATTATAGAAGATAAATAAATTCCAACAAAAATGGCTGCTGCCATGGAACAAATAGGAGGCTTGGGTTTCCCTGGTTATAGAGGAAGTTAAGCTTTCCACCAGCTCTAGCCTGCCCTGCCCTAGCCTTTGCTCAAGGCTACAAAGTTTCAATTATAGAAGATAAATAAATCCCAGATACCAGAGCCTCCACTTGGGTCACTGAGGGGTATGGTCAGCCTGCAAACCACCACAGGTCCCTCGCCCAGGCCACTCTACACCCCAAGGAAACCCCCAGCCTGATCCAGGACACCCTTCAGGGCAAACCAACTGGTCCCCACCTGTGCACCAGGCCTCTATCCTATCTAATAAAAGAACAATATGCAAATTGACCATCACTCTAACACACAAGATGGCTGCCCCTATGTGGTCAAAGATCCTGCCCCCATGTGGGCAGAAGGGGAGGTCTGCAAAGGAAGGGCAGTTGTTGGCAATCAGGCCAGTAGAGGAGGGCACTTGGGAGGGACCAGGCCAGAAAGGGAGCACAGTTGGGGACAATCAAGCCAGCAAGGGAGGGCAGTTAGGGGCAATCAAGCCTACAGGGGAGGGCAATTAGGGGTGACTAGGTCTGCAGAGGAGGGCAGTTAGGGGCAATGGGGCTGGCAGGAAAGCAGTTAGGCATCAGTCAAGTGGGCAGGAGAGTGGTTAGGAAGTGATCAGGCTGGCAGGCAGAAGCGGTTAGGAGCAATCAGGAAGGCAGACAGGAAAGTAGTTGAAAGTCAGCAGTCCTGGGTTGTGAGAGAGATATCCAACTGTCCGTTTAGGCCTGATGCTATTGGGCACTCCAATATCCCTTGGGGGGTCCCAGATTGAAAAGGGTGCAGGCTGGGCTGAGCGACACCCCCCCACCTGTGCACAAATTTCATGCACCAGGCCTCTAGTCTTATATAATACTAGAAGCCTGGTGCACAGATTCATGTACCAGTGGGGTCCCTCAGTCTGACCTGCATCCTCTTGCAATCCAGGACCCCTCAAGGGATGTTATACTGCTTGGCCTGCAGGGATCAGGCCGAAACCAGCAGTCTGACATCCCCTGAGGGATGTAGCAGTTCATGAAGCAGCAAACAGCTGGGGAGGAACCCGAACTGGCACGAGCACCAAGCCACTCCCCCTCATCCTGGCCCCGCTGCATCTGCTGCCACTAGGTAGCACTGTTGCAGAGGTGAGAGAGGCTCACAGTGCCACAGCTGCACCAACAGTGAGCCTGGCTTCTTGCTAAGTGTCATTCCTGCTGGGGGAGTGTACTGACCACCAGGATGCAGCTCCTGCATTGAGCATCTGCTCCCTGGTGGTCAGTGCACATCATAGTGACCAGTTGACCAGTCAAACAGTTGACCAGTCGACTGGTTGCTTACACTTTTATATATATAAATAATGAAGGCTGTTTATGAATACCTATGCTGGCTTCATCTCCCTAGATACTGAGAATTTATGGAGCTTGTGTTATGTTCAATGTGTTGGTTAACAAATACCAAACCTCTATCACATGCTAGGAGCTGTTTTAGGAGCTGGGTTTATAACAGAGAATGGCATATTCATTCTCTACCCTTAAGCAATGTTACTATCTAGTGAGGGGAAGGAAGTATTAAATGTATAAATGACCCATAAACAAGTTGATCTCATCTCTTGTTAAGTGGTCTGAGGCAGACAAAATTGGCTAATGTGATGGAAGGTCTGCAGGTGGTTGTTGAGACCCTGTAGTAAGTGGTCACAGAAAGCTTCCCTAAGATGACCAGACACATGTTGAGACCCATGTGATAAGAATATGTATTTCCAAGCAGAAGTGACAGGGAGTGCAAAGTCCCCTGAATGATGCTTGGTATGTTTCAGAGGTAGACAGGTCAGTGCAGCTGGGGCAGAGGGAGTGGGAAGGGGGATCAGGAGAAAGGTGGACCCAGAGAGGTGGTGAGGGCCTGGATCATGCTGAGCCCATAGATGTTCAGTGAGGACTTTGGCTGTTATTCTGGTTACAATGAGAACCCAGCAGAGAGTGTAAATGGGAGAGCAAGAAATAAGGGGTGCTTGAGATATGGTGATACTTAAGTGAAATGGGGATTGGAGCAAGAGTAAAGCATTAAATAAGAGGTGCTTGCCCAGGCCAGCCTACACCCCTTTGTAGCCTTAAGCAAAGTCTAGGGCAGGCCAGGCCATGGCTGGTGTAGGGGCAAGAGTGGAAGGCAGGATGTGAGGCAGTGGCATGGGGCTGTATAGTGGAGATGGATGATATGTGATGGATGATGATACATGCGGGTGGTGGTGTTGAGATGGCTTGAAAAATATATATATATATACCTTTCACATTATACTTTCTTGTGAAAAGTGTTAATGTCACTGCCTTCTCCATGAGAGTAAACATGGTTAACACTTAGAAGAAAGTTTGTCCCATGATTATGAGAACAGATTCTGGAGTCAGACTGTCCAACTTCAGGTTTTAGCTCAGTCATATGCTAGCTGCTGGGTCTTAGCCAGATATCCCAATCTTAAATTTGCCTCTGTTGTCTCACCTGTCAAACAGGCAATAATAATTTCAGTTACCTCATGGGGTTTACATGATACTTTAATTGTTTTAGAGAGAACAGAATGGTGCCTGGCAACTGCCAAGTGTTCAACAGTTTAGATTTTATGATGTTTACTTTTCTCATGACTCAAATGACATTTCAAAGACTTTGAAATAAATCAAAGTAATCCTAATATATAGGAAATACCATATTTTTATTCCTTTCAAGATGCCACTGGGATAATCTCTAGAATTAAAATTAGGTGAAAGATGCACCACTAATCAGTCAGAAATTTAGAAGAGGAACCAGTGAGGAGGGGAGAAGCTGATCAGTTTCCCTCGGCTGTAAGATTTCTGGTGTCTATGTGTTCCATGTGAGAGGTCCTTGAAGATATCTGTCGAGAGCTGAGGAGAATGTTCTACACCAAGACAATATACCAAGGTCCTGTTTTCAGAGGACAATGAGGCTTAATTTCATATAAATGAATGTGCCTAATTGGGCTCCCCCTCTTCGGGGGCAACAACAAGATCCAGTCCCAAGGCTTATGGTTGTGTCTCCTCCCCAAAGGCCTTCAGTGAGAGACCCATCTAAGAAGCTAAGATATGGTAAAAGCAACCACCATTGCTATCCATAGGCACAGACAGGCCTGGGGGCACACTTTGTCTGATGGGTTTCAAACCTGAGGTTACCCTGGCTAAGCCACTGCTATCTTTGTGCTAGGATGGGGAGGGGCTAGGAGAAGAGACATTGTCTTTAAGTCTCTTCCAATCCAACCAACCTTGACTATTGGGCTCTGACCCTCTTTCTTCTTTCTTATTTTAGTGACATGTGGCCAAACAATATACACCCAAACTGAAAAACGAAGAAATTTTAAAATTATGGGTGGGGAGCCTGCAGACATTACAGAGTTCCCATGGCAGGTGAATATTTTTTACCAAGGAAAACATCTCTGTGGAGGATCAATTCTCAGTGAGTGGTGGATTCTCTCTGCATCCCATTGCTTTATAAAAAAAAATATGTAAGTACTGCAAACAGACTTTTTTTTAAACCAGTGTGGTAGAATATTTGCTCCTACCTGCTTAATATGCTGCTGGAGCCTCCATCAGGTTTGTCTTAGAAGTTACCAGGAGGTTAAATATACACCCTTGTGGTTAAACATCACCCTTTGTAGGTGGGAGAGACACTGCTCTCCTTCTAGGAGCTTTTATATCTTGCTGTGTAGGACCCAAATGGCAGAGCAAATGTTCCTTGGACGTCTCAGCATCTTACTTTCCTAAGCATTTTCTCCAAGCTTGGCTGCCGAGCAGCAGCTCTGAGGTGCTGTCTTAGCCTAGATCCTCCAATTGGTATTGTTGAGAAAATTCCCAGGTGTTTGTTTAAGCTAATCTAGCCCTTGTTGCAAATCCAGAGACAATTCCCTCAATTACTTGTGCATATCATAGCTTCCCAAACATTTGTTGATGAATCTATAAGTAAATTTGCCAAGAGTTGTTGCCAACAGGGTGGACCTGGAGCTCATGTCTGTCTCCTCCTGCCCAATAGGGGTTCTTCACTTGGCTCTATGCCAAGGGTGTGGCCCCAGATGCTCCATCTCCCTAGTTCCCAGGATTAGAGCCTCAGACTGTTGAAATTTTTTTTCTCATAAGATTCACCTTTTTGCTCTTCCATTACTTAGCCTTTTTTCTTTTTCTTTTGAAATAAGATCTACCTTGGAGATCATACACGATAACAGAAATTATATCACCAGGAATTTGACAAGGATGAAAGTGGACAAGCTAATTATTCATCCCTACTTTGACAGCTGGATCTTGGATAATGACATCGCTTTACTCTTGCTCCAATCCCCATTTCACTTGAGTATCACCAAAGTCCCCATCTGCCTTTCAGAGGTCACTGACATACATAGATGGAGAAATTGCTGGGTGTCTGGATGGGGCCTTACCAGTGAGTTACTGTATAGCTCAGCCCACTGGAGAGTAACACCCTGGCTGATGTTTGCAAGGAGAAGCAAAAAGCTGCAGACTCTGCTGGCCCTTGGAAGGCTGCTTGTTGGATTTGGGGTCTTTAAGGTTCCATGGTGAACCTTCTCCTCAGTTCACATGGGAGCTGTCCTTCCTGGGCCATCTTGGTTTCCTGGAGCAAGTTTTATGTCCAGATTGTGGAACATGAACCTTGAATAGGACCTCAGAGATGACCCAGGCAGATGTTCTGAGTCAGAGAGGTGACTTGGAGAAATGTAGAGAGACATCTTGTTGGGCAAAGGGGTAGCAAATGGACTGCGCCCAAGGAAATCCATACCCATGTCATACCGTGCAGTTCTGTTCCAACTGATGGTGTCAGTTCTGTGCCCTTGGGGTAAGGGGCTCAGTAGCTAAAACATTTGAAAATCACAGATCAAAGAGAAAGGCATAAAGTGAATATGAAATTGTCTTTATAGCGTCAACCTGCAAACTATTCCCACCACTTTCCTCAGCCATAGAAGATGGTGACCTGCATCCTTCATCTTGGCACATGTGTCTTGCCCCATAATCAACAGAAAAAAAAAAGTATTCCAATCAGTGATCTTCTTCCCAGAAAAAAAAAATGTATTCCAATCAGTGATCTTCTTCCCAGAATTCCCCCAGTGGCTGTATTGGATTCCCACATTGTCCCAAAGCTCATAGCTACATTAGATTTCCTGGGAATTGCCCTTAGAAATTTATCATGAGCTTCAAAAAGGGCCTCATTCTTAATGTAAAGTTTCTCATGCTTCATCCAGCACATATTCATTGACCCTCTTCTACGATCCAGTATTATAAGTTTGAGGGATTTAGCAATACTGTACAAAGACAAAACTATCCTCATCTTTGGGGAGTGAATATTCTAGGTGTTGGGATCACCTCCTCATGAGCCCTTACACAATTCAAGCCCACCATTATGTGTTGTGAGCTTCAGGACAGAACTTGTAACTATGGGATCTCTTTACATCCTTGAGGATATAAAAGAAACATATTTTTTAGCCTTTAGTTGGAGACTGGAAACTTCCATAGGGCTTGAAGATGGTACACACAGGCTGAAACTCAGTAGGGTCCAGCTCTGGTGACCTCTGGGTTCAGAGAGGGTGGGTTTGAGAGTCTGCTGGCCATTCTCCCCACCTTCTCCTTACTTGGTCCACATGTGGGTTGTTCTCTGGACCATAGGAAGTTCCCTTGTCAGTGAGGTGAAAAGATACAATGTAGATGGGTGCTTGACCTCCACTCATAGGGACCACTTTGAGCTCAGGGTCCTCTCCCCATCTGCTTCTTTTTTGGGCCAGTTCCTTTGGGAGATGTGCGTCAGGAGCTGCAGAAAGTCAACATCCAGCTGGTCAAATGGAGAAAGTGCTCCCATATCATGCCTATAGTCACCAGGAACATGCTGTGTGCTGGGAACCCTCATGGTGGGAAGGATGCCTGCCAGGTAATGGAGCTGGTCCTTTTATGGGAAAAGGGCTTCACAGAGGGCTGGCCAATCTTTCCAGGATAACTGGCTCCCCTCTTCCTCTCCTGAATAAGTTTCCTAAGGCTGGTATAACAAACCACCACAAAGAGGGTGGATTAAAAGAACAGAAATGTATTCTCTCCAGCTCTTGGGGCCAGAAGTCCATAATCAAAGCATCTATAGGTTCATGCTCCCTTTGGAGGCTGCAGAGGAGGATCCTTCTTTGCCTTTTCTGGCTTCTAGTGGTTAAAATCCTTGATGTTCCATAGTTTATAGGAACATAAACCTCTGCCTGCATCTCTTCACATGGTCTTCTCCCCTGTGTGCATGTCTCTTCTGTTTTCTCTTAAAATAACAGTGTTGGATTAGGACTGACCCTAATTGAATAGGATTTCATCTTAATTAAATGAATTACATATGCAAAGACCCTTTTTTTTAAATAAGGTCAAAGCCTGAGGTTCCGGGTGGATGTGAATTTGAAAGAGATGATCTTCAACCCAGTACAGATGCTCTGTAACCAAACAGAGGCTGTGCAGGGTAGTGGTTGGGGGTCCAGACTCCCCTATCTTTTCTCCTGGCTTCTCTACCTACTGCCTGTGATCTCTCTCTGTGCCTTTCAGATTTCATCATCTGTAAAATGGGAATACTAAGAGTTCTCACCTTGTAGAACTGTTGTGGAAATTGATTCAATGCACGGCACGGTAGAGAAGAATCATGAACCTTGAGTAGGACCCCAGAGATGACCCAGACAGAGGTTTTCAGAATCAAAGGGGTGACTTGGGGAAATGTAGAGGGACATATTGATGAGCAAAGGAGTGGCAACATAGACTGGGCTCATTTTGCTGTGAATATCGTGTTTTCCATCACCATCTCTTACACCTGTTTGGTGCTCAATAGCACACAAGCTGCTTCCACAAATACATGAAAGGGTTAAGCACTGGCCCTAGGAAGCAGGCCTATTTCAGATGGGGAGATTGAGGCTCAGAAAGCTGACAGTCTTGAGGAGGACACACCAGTGGGGTAAATTACAAACCCAGAATTCTAAGGAAGGCACGCTGACTTCTGGGGTTAGAGCCATCTTCTGGGTTCTAGGAGAAATGGGGCTCTAATGCCAGCTGCCCAGCCTGCTAGTGCCCAGATTTGGCTGCTCATCAACCACAAAGGTGCTGAGAGCTACGACTGAGTACAGGCTCGCCACGCATCAGGACCCAGCTAAGTGCTGCACACGTTTCATTTCCTTCCATTCACCCAGCCATCCTGCAGGAGACGTACAGTTATCACCAGCACAAAAACCACACCTTAAAACACTGAGCAAGATTTTCACATTCTCTTCACTGAAGCTTCACCCTGAGATTGGAACCAAGGTCTGTTTGGCTCCAGAAATGTAGGTTCTTAATTGGACTACGTTCTGCCCAACATCTTTCATGGAGATCCTTCCTTCTCCAGAGAAGTGATTGCAATTCATTTTAAAGAAAGGTCATGGGATTCTCTCATGACTTCAAAGAATCTGGTAAAGGAGAGTTTGGTTCCAAGTAAGGTGATGGGCACAGCAACTTCTTCCTGAGAACATTCTGGTGAAAAGAAATCAAAACATGTCCTGTTGTTTGTTTGTTTGTTAATGTTTTTTCATTAGGATTTTTGCATATTATTGAATGGTGCCCCTTTTCAACTTTTTTGAGTCAATATTTTCAGAGATAAATCTTTGTAAGCTATGAAATGAGATGTACTGCCTGGTCCTCTGACTGTAAAACTGTAATACATAACAATGTAGAAAGTTAACTAAGGCGTTTCCTCTGTATGGTTGGAATTACCAATGTTATTTATTGCATTTATTTTTCTGAGTACCTGGTAAAGAAAATTCAAGTAGTGAAGCTGGTACACAATTTACCTCTGACACTCTCCAGAGAAACCATTCCTACAGAGTCCTATAGTCTACCTAAAACATTCTTCTTATACACAATCGTGTGTTTATGTATAAATTTAATTATTTATATAATTATGGGGTTTTTCATGTTTTTTCCATATCTGAGTTTTCTGACTTTTTTTTATTGAAGACACCTTATTTTTCAATAGAATTTAAAAAGTGGTACAAAAGGTGTGGAGGCATAGAAAAGGTGGAGTAGGCTTCATTTTTCATGTCAATGATGTCTGTTTTTGTTTGTAATTATTGGCAATCTTTTTCATGATGTTCTTTTATTTATTGTTGACTCTATTTCAGATGTTCCCCATTCTCCCCCTGTCCACATTTAACCACCTCCACCCAGCCCCCATCAACCCTCCCTCTGGCCATTACTATACTGTTATCTAAGCCCATAGCTATGCATATATGTTCTTTGGCTAATCTCTTCACCTTCATTCATTTATCCTATTTCATCTGATATCTATCAATCTGTTCCATGTATCCTTGCCTCATATTTTATTTTGTTGGTCAGTTTATTTTGTTCATTAGATTCAACATGTAAGTGAATTCATATGGTATTTATTGTTCTCTGTCTGGCTGATTTTGCTTAGCATAATACACTCCAGGTCTACCCATGCTATCACAAAAGGTAAGAGTTCCTTCTTTTTAACAGCCACATAGTATTCCATTGTGTAAATGTTCCACAGCTTTTTTATGCACTCATCTACTGATGCACACTTAGACAGTTTCCAGGCTTTAGCTATTATAAATAATGCTGCTATGAATATAAGGTGTATACATTCTTTATGAATGGTGTTTTGGAATTCTTCAGATATATTCCTAGCAGTGAGATCACTGGGTCAAATGGTAGTTCATTTTATTTTTATTTTTTGAGAAAATGCATACTTTTTTCACAGCGGTTGCACCAGTCTCATTGCCATCAGCAGTGTAGTAGGGTTCCATTTTTTCATATCCTCACCAGCACTTGTTTAACTTATTGATGATGGTCATTCTGACAGATGTGAGATGATATTTTTAAAAGTGTAAATTGTTTAAAGTGTCATGTTTTAAACTATAATGTAATATTTTAACTAAGGAGTTTCCTCTTCATGGTTGGAATTAGAAATCACACACACTATGTCAGTTGGTATGCCTGCTGTATTCATCTAATGACCTATTATGGGCCACAACAGATTTTGTATTTGTATCTTCATTTTTTGTTGTGGTGAACAATCCAGAAAGAGCAATATGGGCTGGCTGAAAGTGGCTTTGAAGTAAAAAGGCAGAGGGACACATTGAGAGAATTCTGAAATTTTAACAAGTGCTTAGAAGCTACATGGATTAGCAAATCACTTATTTGTATGTTAAAATGAATGCATACAACTAGATGAAGGTGATGATGGATATTCCTTTTATGACCAAGTTGTCATTTATCATCATTGCTTTTGACCAAACTGCTTGTCACGCTTTCTGACAGTCACAAATCTAGGAGCATAGCCATGTAGTTGGAGAGTCTAATCAAAATTTAAAATGTTTGCTCATCAAAAGTCATTGTGTATTAGGTGCCTACACAACAGGCTATAGGAGAAACTTGTTACTGTTCCTTCTATTCCTAAACAACTTTTCTCTTCTAGGGTGACAGTGGGGGACCTCTAGTTTGCCAGAAAAAGGACACAAACATATGGTACCAGCTGGGCATTGTTAGCTGGGGAGTGGGCTGTGGCCAGAAGAATATGCCTGGAGTGTACACGAAGGTGGCTAATTACCTTTTATGGATTAATGTGGAGACCAACCTGTCAGGAAGGCCCTACATACCTGAACCAGACTCTGGGTACAGTTTGCTTCTATCACCATCGCCTATCTTGTTACTCTCTTTTGTGATGCTTCTACTAACCCTGTGACTAAACACTGTGTTACCTCAAAACCAAGTGTCCTTCTCAGTTTGTGGAGTAAGGTCAAGGGCATGGTGAAGGCTGTGAGGAGGGATTCTCATATGATTAGTTGTGCCTGAAGTAATCATTTACATATAGGGGTGCTTAAAAAACCCAGGACCCACAACCATGCCTGTTGTTCCCCTGGATCTTGGAATAAGTTACCAATTTCAGCCTGAAACTTCTCCATAGGCTTGGGTGGAGGATCTCTCCATGGGATCTCTGAAACAGAAAACCTGTTCTTTCCTCTTTTACAGATAGGTATCCTTCCACAACTTATTTCATCTTCCAAAGGCATTTGTAGCTCTCAATTTTCTTTTGCTCCTGAAATAAAAAATATTCCAACTCCTCTCCCTTTGTTTGCAGTTCATCCCTCAGACCTACAGACTTGGTTTACAGAAAGATCCTTGTTCTTTATCTTCCTTTGCTTCCGTAACAACTAGCTGGTTCAGAGCTCCCATAAATGTTGCTTTTGTCTCTTATAGATCATACACAATGATGCTAAGATTCAGAGTCAGGAAACCATTGAATAGAAAAGTCCTAGAGATACCGGGGAAAGCAACACACTGTGAATGAGGGTAGCATGTAGCTGCTGCATCTTCCTCTACAAGAAAGAACAACTCTTCCATCCCACCTTTCCAAAAGATACTATATATCTGTCTCCAGTCCAGTTCAAAACATCAGAGTGTTCCTCTGAAAGTGCCCCTCTTGCCCACCTCATGGCTAAATTATCATAACATGTTATGGGCTGCCAGAGCTTTTCCACCTGAATTTGGCTTCTGTCTTCTCCACTGGGACCAAATACATCTTCCAAGAGAGATTCCAAGATGCAGGCTAAGGTCCCTTGACCGGTTTTTTAAAATCTCAATTGCTATAGTTGGATAGTTGTAGACAGCGCCTGGGAAGGCACATGGGCATGTCTTTAAATTATTGTCAGCTGAGTCCGAGGCCACAAGCAGAGCCTCATCTTGGATAAACATTTTGCCAAAAAGGCGGATGTGTTATCAGTACAGACTCTTACCTTTGCCCAGGTATCCAGAAGTAGGTCTTTGATATGTAAATCTAGTCAAGCACTAGGAAAGCTTGGCCCTACTCAAGAATGCAAATAATCTCCTTTGATCCTAACTTTTGGTGAAATTTCCTGGTATTTGGGGGATATAAAATAAACTTACTGTATAGGCTCTGGGTCCCTGTCCCTCCATCAGAGAGGATGGTGGTCCGACCAAGCCCCAGCTTTTCCTTCCATTTTGTGTCTTGTCTCTTTCTTTCTTTTATTTATCAATCCTCAGCTCCTCTACTCAGGAACTGGACCTGCTCTCTTTTCCTGCTGGACGAGGAAAAAGAGAAAAACCTACAGATAGTCACAAAGAGAATTTAAGGATAGGGCCTCCTGCAGTTTCAAGGGCATGGCTCTGATTAGTGACAGAGATGGAAGGAGGCAAACTTTGTCTTCTGTACTTGCTGTCCAACCTGTGTGCTCAATCAGGCCATGGTGGGCACAGCTGCCACCAAGGTTAGTGCCAGTGCAGACTGCTAATCTTGGATGAATTATGACCCTTGTCCGACCCCAACATATACATTGAGAAGGACAATGAGTCTTGTAAAAATGAACAACATAATCACTGATGTAATAGAAGCAATAAAAAATTACAGAGTGATAGAATATATAAAGAACTCAACTCAATAATAAGAAGGAAAACAAAAAAAAACTGACAAATTATTTAAATAGGTATTTCATTAGATAAGAGAATGGCTAATATACATATGAATATATACTCAACATATTAAATATACTCAAATATACTAAATTTGCAATGAGATAGCACTATATAGCAACCAGAAGAGCTGTAATTAAAAAAAACAACAACACACAATACAAATATTGGCAAGGATGTGTAGATACTGGAACCTTCCTACTTTGCTGGTGATAATGTAAACAGTTTGGCATTTCTTAAAATGTTAAAAATGTATCATTCAACACTCCTAGGAATTCTACTCCTAGGAATCTACCCAAGATATATATGTATGTTCTTAGCACCATAATTCATTAGAGCCCCATTCTAGAAATAACTCAGATTTTCATTAACTGGTGGTAAATGGATAAACAAATGTGATATATACATCCATACACTAGAATACTATATAGCAATATAATGGAATGAACCTCTGATATGCTGTACAACATAGAGTAATGTTAAAGCCATGATGACAAGTGAATGAAGCCAGACACATAACACTGCTTATTGTTTAAGTCAATTTACATGAAATATTTAGAAAAGGCAAATTAACAGAGACAGAAATCAGATTAGAAGAGGCTGAGGTGGGAGTGGGGATTAACTAACTGCAAAGGAGCATAAAGAAACTTTCTGGGATGATGAAAATGTTCCCAAACTGGATTGTAGTGATGGCAGCACACCTATAAACTTCTAAAAAACAACCACAACAAAAGAAACTAAAAAACATTGCACACTTAGAGTGAACAGACATTATGGTATGTAAACCATAACAAAGTTGTTAAAAATTTTAAAGCCAAAATTTTTATGAAGAGATAATAATTCAGACACTGCTAAACACATTTAATGATTAACATGGGTGCTAATTACATTAACTTAGTGCTGTCCTACAAAATTTGAGAGCTATGTTTGTTGTCATTCCTAAGGACTTTCCAGGAAACCCAAATATTGGAGGTTTTTAAGTAGTGAGTGAGATCATGGACCCACCAGTATCATGAGACAAGGAGTCACAGAGCCTCCTAGTGCCTTGTCAACAGGAGTGGAGGGGCGGGAGAGGGGTGCTATAAAATGTGTCTTCCTGGTGGATTCCAGGCGCCTCTAGAATTAGATAATTTCAGAGCACAGATTTTTCCCAAATACCATCCAGTCAGAACAAGGGGTAGATTAAAGCAGATGGCATGAGCCCGAGAGGTCTCATATCAGCTTTTGAATCCAGTTGGCTTCCTCCAGCAGTGCTGTCTCAGAAACATTATTCCCTGAAGTTCTCACTGTTGGCTGCTGAATGCTGATTGAAGAAATACTTTCAGAAATGAGGGAAGTGAAACTCCAGTCTGCAGAAGCCAGTGTAGTTGAGCATGGAAAGTGACCTGCTCTTGCCTTGCTCTCAAGAAACTTTGGTGCAGTTGGGGAAAAGCATGTCCTGTTTCTGGCCATATCACTTAAAGGCATGTGACCTTGGGCCAGGTATTTAACTTCTCTAAGTCTTAGCTTCTTGCTTTTGGTTGTTGTTGCGTTGCTAATTTCATCAAGTTTTCAACCTTTTCATTCGTTCTGTCCACCTTCCCTCATTCTATTTAACATATTTATTATGCGTCATCTAAAGCTCCATACCTGCTGTGGTAATGTCTGAATCCCAGGTGATTCTGTCTCTTTTCATGCCTTACAGTTTGCTTTGAGTGGAGTACAGCTTCACAAGCCATTTTCTGGAGAAAGTTTCCATAATTTCTTTCCTATTATTTTACATTCTGCCTGCTGTGTTCTTATATTTAACACACTTACTGGTACATAGTTGGTTTTCTTTTTCATCTATACTTGACAATGCTAATGTCTAGACTGTGAGGTATATGGTCTTGTTTCTTTGTAAGGTTAGTAATTCTAATTTTTTAATTTTAATTAAATACTAGACAGTGTG
>PVJN01044023.1:0-17520 GCA_004026805.1 Lasiurus borealis | reverse complement strand
GACCACATAATCTCTCTCATCACAGCGTTTCAGGAAGCTTCCATCGAAGTGAAGTTGCCACCCTGGCCCTCGGTAACTAATAGCGTCCAGGGAGGTGGAAGCAACAGTGTGCACGGTGTACACTGTTCAATGGTTTCTAAGCCAATGGTTCTCAACCTTCCTAAGGCCGCGACCCTTTGAGACAGCTCCTCATGTGGTGGTGACCCCCAACCATAAAATTATTTCCGTTGCTACTTCATCACTGTAATTTTGCTACTGTTATGAACTGTAATGTAAATATCTGATAGGCAGGATGTATTTTCATTGTTACAAATTGAACATCATTAAAGCATAGGGATTAATCACAAAAAACAATATGTAATTATATATTGTGAAATATTTCTTTCCAATTACAAATAAATGAAATTTTGTCTTGAATCGTGGTGTAGCATGGGTAACAGTCTTCATATGACAATGGTAAACTACATGGCTACACTTTGCTACACTGAGGAGCGGTGTGATGGTTCCTAAGACCATGGGAAATAGGTGTTTTCCGATAGTCTTAGGCGACCCCTGTGAAAGGGTGGTTCGACCCCCAAAGGGGTCACGACCCACAGGTTGAGAACCACTGTCCTAAGGAGTGCTGCAACAGAGGCCTTCCCCGTTTTATTCTTCTCCTGCATTCTTAAGCAGGTAGACAAGCAGAGAGGTCGCTCTACTAGACAAGTCTCCATTCATCCGGGAGATCAGACCTGGACAGAGCGGGCAGCAGCGAGTTAGATGCTTAAACACACACAAGCCCTGCGACACCCGTGGCAGTTCCTCTTCCAGGCTTTCCCGGCCTTTGAGAGTCAAAGCAAAGAAGCCAAAACCATTCCCGAAACTGTCAGGAAAGAGCTGATGGCCTCCTCCACCTTCACAGGACGGGTTTGGGGAAAACACAACGACATAAATATCTGGGGCAAAATGTACACTCCATTGCTAGGTGTCCCAGAACTAGTAGGTTTACTGCGATGGGCAACACCTCTAACTCTCACACCCTCTTTTTCCCTTTGTCATTATTGCTTTTCTGTTTGGAGTTAGAAGGACATACCGTGTTACTGTGCAGTGAGGGTTTCTCCTGATGCCTCACCCCACACCCCACCATTGAAGCTCCCCACTGGCTGAGATCACTTATTCCTGATTCCCGTTATGTGTATTTTATAGGTCAGAAATGCTTCCTGCTGAAGAATCCATAGATGCAGACTTTATGGCAATCTGACAACATTTATTCCAATATTTATTATATTTGGGATCTTTAGAACACTAACTGCTGCCCTGGCCAGTGTGGTTCAGTTGGTTGGAGCATTGTCCATACACCAAAATATTGCAGGTTCGATTTCCGGTAGGGGTTCATATAGGAAGCAACCAATTGATATTTCTCTCTCTTCTATCTATCTATCTATCTCTCAAATCAATACACATGACCTCGGGTAATGATTAAAAAAAAAGATACTGCTGAAAAGGTTTTCAACTATGATATGATTTCACTTGAGTTACTGAAAACAAAACCAATAGAGCCGAAAACGGTTTGGCTCAGTGAATTGAGTGTCGGGCTGCGGACTGAAAGGTCCCAGGTTCAATTCTGGTCAAGGGCATGTATCGTGGTTGTGGGCACATCCCCAGTAGGGGGCTTGCAGGAGGCAGCTGATCGATGTCTCTCTCTCATCAATGTTTCTAACTCTCTATCCTTTTCCTTTTCTCTCTGTAAAAAGTCAATAAAATATATTTTTTTAAAAAAACAATAGAAACATGTTCTGATGGGTTTTAAAAGGTCAAACACCTTTTGTGGCACTAGGTATTCAACACTGTGATGGTTAACCTCATTTTGATGATAAAATGTTTGTGTTTTGCTCCTTGGTTTACGGACTCTCTTCATTCCACATTTACCTTCAAAAGGTGGCATAGGGTATCCCTCTGGTCTCCTCGGTCTCCTGGCTCCCTACCCCTTTCCATTGCCTTCCAGAAAAGTAGCCATAAAAGGAAGAGAAAATCCTCAGCATAAAGGGCAAGGATTTCCAGCAGAGGAAAAAGAGTGGGAAATAAACTACTTCAGACCAAAAGCAATTATATTTTGAAGACAGAGCAGACATCTTCTGGCAAAACTGTCAAGATGTTACAAAAAGATTAAAGGAAGTTGTTGTTTTTTTCTTTTTGTCATTTAAAATCTGTTTCTGGGCCTCAAAAAAAAATAAAGTTCTGCTGTTCAGCTTGTGATTTTTAATAAGATTTCTCAATAGACTCCCTTCTTTAAATAAAAAAAAAAAAAGTTTAAGGGTGAAAAAAAGCAAAGTCGAAGCCCATGCAGCAAATGCCACCGGGACTTTGATACAGTATCATTCATTCTCACTATTTTGGTGGATTTAGATGATTTTAGTTGGAGGTTATACCCCATACAATAATCTGTCCACAAAATACACTTATTGCAGAGACTTTTTGGGACTTAGGTTTCTATGGGGGTTAAAGTAGAAATACCAGGTTAATTCCTTTAAAAACTCTGGGAACTTTTTGTCCAAGGAAGCGAAGGATGGCATTTTTCACTGCTAACAGAGTGCAATCCTCTCCGCAAGCCTCAAATGTCCAGGTACTATTTCACCCCCGTTCTTTGGGGTACCGGCACCCTCAGTTCTTAAGCTCTTGCTGGAGAGACATTTAGTTGGAGCACCTTGGAGACCTAACTAAACCCATTCAGTCAAAGGGAGCATGGTTTTAGTACCTCCTCCACTCTACGCCCCACCTTTCTGACATGGACCTGCTTCCCTGTATAAAGGTCTCCCTGGAAGCTGAGCCATCTTTCATATGTTCTCCATCATCACCCCACTCTTCATCTCTTCCGGCCTTCGCCTTTTTAAGCCTCCTGTCCATCCACTTCCGTGGAAGGGTCATAGCCTGGGCCTCCACACATCGGTGCGGTGAGGGATGCTGCAGACAGAAGATAGGTTTGCGGCTTCATTGTGCATCATCCTGTCTACGATTCCCAAGGATTCCTTTCTGGCCGAATGCATTTCTACAACGGGGCTGGGAGCCGTGGGAGGCCACCTCAAACAGGGAGGCGAGAAGACCCGTCCACTCAAGTATTTTATAATATTTGGGGCGGGGGGAGAAGGGAACCAGACCTTTATTTGGAAAACAGTTGGAGGATAGTGTGTGATGGCTATCGATGAAGGCTAACTCACTTGCCAAATGGTATAATACGTATGCTATCTACTGGTGAGGGGAAGACATCCCTCTACTGAATCCAGTCCTTACATTTATTTCTCATCCTGTGAACTCACTCAGATGCCAACACGCTACAGCAAATTTAACTTTGAGGGGAAAAAAACAAGAATAAGTTTCCTCCTCTGATTTATGACACTGGTACCCTTTCTCCTTTTATTTCCCCTTCAAACTCTCAGCTGCCCTAACCAGTTTGGTTCAGTGGATAGAGTGTCAGCCTGTGGACTAAAGGGTCCCAGGTTCCATTCTGGTCAAGGGCATGTACCTTGGTTGTGGGCACATCTCCTGTAGGGCGTGTGCAGGAGGCAGCTGATCAATGTTTCTCTCTCATCAATGTTTCCAACTCTATCCCTCTCTCTTCCTCTCTGTAAAAAATCAATTTTATATATATTTTTTTAAATCTCTCTACCAAAATTATCATCGGATTTGATACAAAAATCTGTTTATAGTATATCTAAAATAGGAAATCAAATACATTTCCATCTGTTTACATTTTGTCCTTCAGTGTAGCTGAGCCAAGAGGTCCCCGTTAGAAGAATGTCTGTTTGGCACCAAAATGGTTGGGTGTGATTTCTCTGGAAGGACCTTCTAACAAGGGTTGGTTGTTTGAAGAGGCGGGATAGCACAGTAAAAGCAAGAGTCTGGTCTCCCCCCTCCTTCATCATCGCCTCTGAGGTCTCCCTGCACATCCACAGGCAAAAGCTCAGCCACCCAGAACAAGGAGGAAGGGGAAAGCTTTACCCATCAAGGTGGACGGAGACCAGTGGAAAGCATAGGCTCATTCATCCATCTCCATTCAGCACAACCCTCATGTCCTGTCAAAACCATTTGGCTCAGTGGATAAAGCGTTGGCCTGCAGATTGAAAGATCCCAGGTTCGATTCCGGTCAAGGGCATGTACCTTGGTTGCGGGCACATCCCCAGAAGGGGGTTATGTGGGAGGCAGCTGATCAATGTTTCTCTTTCATCGATGTTTCTAGCTCTCTGCCCCTCTCCCTTCCTCTCTGTAAAAAAAATCAATTAAAAAATATTTTAAAAAACCTCCTCATGTCCCGGTAACCAAGTGACAGAAAGAATTCCCGACAGAAACCTGACCACAACCACCAAATGGTCATCTGTCCCCAGGGCAAACGGACCTGCTCGGTTGATCTCATTGAGAGGAAAGGTTGACAAGTTACAAGCAAGAGAAAAAGAGGTGCTCAGAGTGTTTTGTATCTGTCAATGTGCAGTTGGCATTAGGATGACCTGCTGTATTGCAATGAGACTAGCTGACGGGCGGGGGGGGGCTGCTGAAAAGAGAGGAGAGTGTGGAGGATGAAAGTGAGACAGACAACTCGGAGTTTTTTCCTTCTGAGTTTCAACCTGTTGGATAAAAACAATAGCAAATGAAGCACTGCATATGCATGAGGCAGGGGAGGTATTTTAAGTTTTTTTGCAGGAGACAGCTCGCTTAACGGAATTGCTAATTATGTCTCCCATGGCTCTGTCCAATTCAGTTAGCTTGATTATGGCTGAGTTGTCAACTCGGCGGCACTTGAGGTTCCACAGTTGCAGCCCATTCTGAGGCTTAATATAAAATCAGAATTATCTTTCTCAAAAAAAAAAAAGAAAGAAAAATATTTTTCCTCATGAAAGAGCTAGCTTTACCCATTGTGACAACATAACCTTTCTCCACAAAAATAAAATTAAAACCTCCGAGGGTTCAGATGCAAGGGTTTGGGGAGTCGGTGGAACATGGGGAATGTAATCACAGCTGTGACAATTACAAATGAAGATTGAACAATGAGCCAAATTAAAAGGGGTGAGAAAGAGCAGAACACCATATGGAGAATCTCTTTGCAACCCTCACAGGATATCTTTGATTTCTTAGGATAAAGAGGACTTGCTCACTGAGGGATGGACTACATAGAGCCCCAAATCTCACTTTTTTTCCCTCCCTAACCTTCAGTGACTGCCTAAGCTAACGCAGTGAAATTTCCCATTTCCTTTGCTTCGTTTATTCATCTCTGAAATGGGACAAATCTCACTTTATACTTGTGCTAGTTCAGGAGAGTGATGATGGGTGGAGTGGACATCCTATTGAGCAGTTAGATGAAGACCAAAGGCTCTCTACAAAGTTGGGACCTTGGGAGAATTCACCCTAAAGATAAAGAGAATGGGGCATGAGAGGATTCATCTAATTCAATATCATTACATTAATTCAGTAGGGTATCCTTCGTCATATTCATTCATTCCTAATCACACCCGTGCTGGACTTCTGTGTGAAAGAGATGAAGAACAACAGAGGGTGGAGAACGGGGAATAAAATGAAGACACAGTGGTCTTGCTTGAGGATCCCTCTGAAACAGTAGCCCAAAGGTGCAAGGAATAGTGTTCCCACCAGCCACAGAGAGCCACACGCCTTTGAGGACACGAGGATCTGATGCATGGATGAAGGTATACAGTAAGAGATGGCTACAATGGCAACTATGCCCGTGCTGGGATACACAGGAGGGATAGCCAAACATGGCAGCAACTGGCGGAGCAGGACATTTCAATGAAAGAGTCTTTTCTGAGAACATATGTGACACTTCCCAGGAAGTACAAGACATGGTCCAGGGAAGGGGGTGAAGGATTTCTCAAGGGGTTCAGTTTTATGGTAACTGTTTGGGAAGCTGATAATGCAACATAAGAAGCCCAGTCTGCTCTGCTGAGGAAGTGTGCAGAGGAGAACCAAGCCACTTTGCCAACTGCTGGGCATGTCAGAGAGGCCGTGGGGACCAGCCAGCTGAGCACAAATACACGGGCGAGTCCAGCCAACACCACATGGAGCACAGATGAGCCAGGCCAGCTGAGCCCTGCTCAAATCGCACGCATGTGAGTAAATAAATGGGTGTTGCTGGTTTGGGGATGATATCACATCCTATATAAATAAAAGCCTAATATGCTAAGTGTCCGGTCACCGGGTGGTCCGGTCATCCAGTCAACCAATCAAAGCATAATATGCTAATGATATGCTAAGGCTGCTCAATTGCTCACTGACATGCACTGACAGGGGGAAGACACTCAACGCAGGAGCTGCTCCTGGTGGTCATTGTGCTCCCAAAGGAGGAGCGCTGCTCAGCCAGAAGCCAGGCTCATGGCTGGTGAGTGCAGTGGCACTGGCAGGAGCCTCTCCGTGACAGCAGTAAGGATGTCCAACTGACGGTTTAGGCCCACTCCCCACAGGCCTAAGCCATCAGTCAGACATCCCCTGAGGGCTCCCGGACTGCAAGAGGGCGCAAGCTGGTCTGAGGGACCCCCTCCCCAGTGCACAAATTTCATGCATTGGGCCTCTAGTAGTATTATATAACTGATACAATCTGTATATAAGACCTTTCCTTCTGGTGCCCCCCAGTTTTAAGACAAAAAAAAATTCCTACTGTGGCAGTTGGCTCTGAAAACAATCTTAGTTACCCCCAAGTGATGTCCGCTGATGACCTTAATCAGACGCATTAGAGAAGCAACAATCATCCTGCTTGTTAAAATTAGAGTTTTAGCTGTAGGCCATCATTCTGTCTAAGCAGAAAAATCATGCAGTAGCAGCAACTTCGATGCCCACATCTGCTTGCCCTGAGCAGGAGCGGAGCAGAACATGGTAAAAAGTAGGCACACTTCTGCCTCAGTCACACACCAAGCCCCCAATGGGTTGTGGGTTCGGGGTACCAGTGCAGTCCTCCAGGCTTGGTTATTTGCCCCCACAGAGTTGCTTTCATAACCATTGCCTTGGTTCTCCAAATAACACCTTCAGGAAAAGATAAAAATGACATCTCTATAAATAAAGCAGCCACGTTTCAAAGAGAGGGAAAGACAAGGCAGCTGCAAAAAGGCATGAAAAGCAAAGCACACAATATTAAGAGATGGTGCTATTTTGCAATAGGGCCAATCTCTCCATTATTCCGCCTACTTCAAGAACATAACTGGGTACTCGCCGAAACCGGTTTGGCTCAGTGGATAAAGCGTCGGCCTACGGACTGAAAGGTCCCAGGTTCGATTCCGGTCAAGGGCATGTACATTGGTTTCGGGCGCATCCCCAGTAGGGGGCGTGCAGGAGGCAGCTGATCGATGTCTCTCTCTCATCGATGTTTCTAACTTTCTATCCCTTTCCCTTCCTCTCTGTGAAAAATCAATAAAATATATTAAAAAAAAAACATAACCGGAAGATTACTTTCTACTGCACCCCACTAAGTGGCGCTGGCCCAGTAGCTCAGTTGGCTGGAGCATTGTTCTGTAAGCCAAAATGGTTGTGGGTTTGAGGCCCTGTCAGGGCATATTTGGGATGTTTCTCTCTCACATTGATGTCCCCACACCCCTCTCTCTCTTTCCCTTCCTCTCTAAAATCAATAAACATATACAGTGGTACCTCGAGATATGAGTACCCTAACATACAAGATTTTTAAGATACGAGCCATCGAGCGAGCGATTTTTGCTTTGAAATACGAGCAACATTTGAGATAGGAGTCATCGCACGGATCAGCCAGCTTCACACGACCTACCAGTTCACCACGACTCGAGCGTCTCATAGTTTCCCACGCCTCAAGGTTACGGAACGAATTAAACTCGTATCTCGAGGTACCACTGTACTTGGGTGAGGAATTTAAAAAAACTAAAAAACAAAAACCAACTTACTGGAGAAGTTACCAAAGGGTAATACTACTTTTTTAAAAGAAATATTTGAAATCCTTTTTTTCTCTTGCTCATCTTCTATCCTCTGTCCTCCTAAACGCAAGCATTTTTTGGCAGGGTGAAAACAGTTTCTTAAGCAGCATTTTCCTTCTGATTAAATCTTCCTTGTTCTCACACAGCCCCACTGCTTCAGCTCCGATAAGCCTCAGGTAAGTTCTATCTGAGTTTACAATCTAATTTGAACTTTCAGTGATCATGGAAATACAGATATTTCTTATTTTCAGTGATAGAAGATTAAGCTGTCCTCCCCTAAGCAGCCGATGTGGAGGAATTAAAATCACATCATGAAATGCGGAAGCTATTTATTCACTTGAACTCTTCCTCATAGATGTTTTAGAGACAAGTACATCAAAATGTCGTATATAGTTTTTTAAAAAGCTACCACCCAAAATGCATCCTGGTGTGGGTGATAGTTTATGTGTTCCTGATGTCTGCCTTTAAGAAAAAAAAAAAAATTGGGTTTGTTTCGATAGATTTGCCAGCTTGCTGTGATAATCTGTGCTGGTTGCAAGCTCAACTTTAAGTTGATGGTGTTTAAATAAGAAATGTGTTTCCATGGTTCCGAGTCAAAAAGTTCAAGCTTTTTTTTTTTTTAAGTCTCAACATTGCAACACACAAAAAGAAGCTAGACTAAATTTCATGTTTCTCATTGTGTTAATATTGGCCTCTATCTCTACAATCTAAAAGAAAAAATCCAAAGTAAATCCTGTGGAGACAAAAGAACAAAAAATGTAGGTGTGGCAGACTAACCAATAGGAAGGAAAGACATTAGAGTTTTCTGTCCTTTTAATCATGGTTAAGACTAATCATTTGAGCCTGGTAGGTGTGGCTCAGTGGCTGAGCATAGACCTATGAACCAGGGTGTCATGGTTCCATTTCCTGTCAGAGTATAATCCTGGGTTACGGGCTTTGATCAACGATTCTCTCTCATCACTGATGTTTCTATCTTTTCCTCTCTGAAATCAATAAAAATATATTTTCAAAAAAGAAGTGAGAAAATGGATGACAATTTCATTAAATTCAATTTTAAAATAATTTTTTTAAAAATGGCTCCCAAGAGCACGGTGATTCGGAGTGGAGATCTGAAGAAAAAGTGGGAGTTGCTTGGGTAAAAGAAGGGCAGTTCAGGCAAAGAAAACAGCATACACAAAAGCTGTTATCCTTTGTATGAAGTATATGGATGGAGGCAGGGGGAGTGGTTACAAAAGTATGTGCACATTATAGTATTTTGCATACACACACACACACACACACACACACACACACTTAAGAATCAGGTCTATCAAATATTAATTGGTTATTTCCAGTTCAGGTGAGATTTGTCCTTACCGCCCTCACCTTTTTTTCTATTTTCTCTTTTATTTCTTCTTTATTAATTTATAAATAGAAAAACAAAATAGGACCAAAAACTTCATGGTTGGTTGTTGATACCACCCATTTCCATGTGTAGAATGTTGTGTTACCTAAACCAATACAATCCGAGGCGGAGGGTGGGGGAGGGAGGAAGATATATCTCTTAACCAGAGAAAAAGTTAAGAAAAGCTACAATCTCCAGAGTAAGCCCTGCTTTCTCACTCACATATCTTTAGTTACAAATGACTATTTACCTGTCAGTTGGGTTGAGAACACCCATAGGTTTTCCTTTGAAGTGAACCTCTTGGATTTAAAGAGATTTCTGTTTAAGCTGTTGAAGTTTTGCTTGATCTAAAGTCTCAGAGACGTTTGAAGTTGTGACTTACTGGAAGATTATTTTTATTCACAGTGATCAAGCAGTTAATGAGATAAAGTAGTGAGGAGACAAGCTTAATAGAATATGTGGTTGCACTGCATGTTAATCTTTATAAAAGGCAGGATGAAAATAACAGGAAACCAGGAAGAAATTGGGACAGATGGCGGAACAGCTCAAAGATAGGAAAAACAACTCTTCCCTGCACAGGGCTTTCAAAAGCAAACCCCTCTCGTGGTGAGTTCAATAGATATAAAGGCGACAAAGAATGAGAAGATGGAGAGCTGGGACTAGAATTTTCCTCGTGGCTGTGCTCTGGAGACCTTCCCTTGACCCTTCTCCAACTCCTTCCCTAACCCTCCTATGAAAGGCAAGATGTGTCCAGGGGCAATGACAGAATTTCAATATGGAAAGAAGATAAATAGTGAAGAACCTTGCCAGCGGCCTCAATGGCCCATTGTGCACCATTTAACCTCCATCAATCATCACACAATGGGGAGGCCTCTCAGCCTGGAGACCCTGCAGCAAGGCACTCAGGAGGGGGGTGAATCAGAGAAGGGGAAGAGATGTCCCTTCCATTGTCTCCCCATGTGGGTTCACTCTCATTATTTGTTGTTGTTTGCTTGTTGTTGTTTTTTTAGGCCAGTGGAAAACTAATAAAGCCTAAATAATCACAGAGGAGAAAAGAAAATTTATCCTCAAAGGGTGTCCTTCTAACGCACTAATGTGGAGGTAGAAGCAAATGTGGATACCTTTAGTGTTTCACTATTTCCTTAGTGGCCAACGGAATAAACTTTGGAAAATTGGCAAGCCTACATTTCCCAGGGGGTCCTCTGAGAATCATCTGCATCTGTATCTTATTCTTTTGGGGTGCTACCTTAAATGCAGATTCCAGGCCTGCTCCAACTATTGAGTCATTGGGACCCAGGAATCTGCACTTTTCAAACATGTTAAATACATATCTGTGTCTTATATCCACTATCTGAAGTCCTTGGACATCTATATTTCAACCTGGTCTTGTTACCAATGGACTTGGAAACTAAAGTTAATATTAGACTGAGTTTTCCCTAGCCAGTTTGGCTCAGTGGATAGAGCATCAGCCTGAGACTGAAGGGTCCCAGGTTTGATTCCAGTCAAGGGCACATGCCCAGGTTTCAGGCTCGATCCCCAGTAGGGGGCATGCAAGAAGCAACCAATCAATGATTCTCATCATTGATGTTTCTCTCTCTCTCTCTCTCGCTCTCTCTCTCTCTCTCTCTCTGAAATCAATAAAAATATGCTTAAAAATATGTTAGACTGAGTTTTATTGATAGAATCCAGAGATACCTGGGCAAAGAGGGAATCCCTGAAAAGGAAACTTTTTTTATATATATTTTATTGATTTTTTACATAGAGGAAGGGAGAGAGATAGAAAGTCAGAAACATCAATGAGAGAGAGACATCGATCAGCTGTCTCCTGCACACCCCACAGTGGAGATGTGCCCGCAAGCAAGGTACATGCCCCCAACCGGAATCGAACCTGGGACCTTTCAGTCTGCAAGCCGACGCTCTATCCACTGAGCCAAACCGGTCTCAGCAGGAAACTTCAGTATACGCTCTCCATGCCTCAATTCCACCAACCCAGACATTCAGAGTTGTCTTCATGGACCACACAAGCGGTGTGAGGGCATGAGTGGGCAAATCTCTGGTATAATCCACAAAGGAGAGCCTACCCTCGCCCCTCCTGAAACTCAGACCAAGGGGGTTAGTATCCTTGACACTTCCCTTTGCTCTGCCTTTCCAATGAGGAAGAAACGCTTTAGGAGAAAGGGATGTATGGGACATCTCCATTCTCGCTCTGCACCTTGGGTGAGCATCAAACCTTGTCTTCCGTAGCTCTCTAGCCTAAAGACATGACTCTAGCTTATTGTCCCTTGAGGCCGCTGTGGCTTTAGTACCTAATTACTTCTTCAAGTCACCGCTGCCACTTCCCGTTTCTGGCCCTAGGAAATGTCCTTTCCTCCTCACAAGCTCGCTTATGCATTTCTAATGAGGTCTGTGATCCTGTATCCAGCGTTTCTCAAGAGTTGTATAACAGGAGGGTTTTGCAGACTGCTGCCTTAAGTATTCCTGAAAATAAGAAGTTCTCAAAACTGCATTCTTTGCAAGCACCAGAGATCATTCCTATCCACACACTAAAGTTTGAGGACATTGTAAATCAGCAAGTAGTGAACTTTATAGTTGTATAACAGTAGACTTCAAAAATGTTTTTATAGTCATTTATTTCGTTTCATCCTTGAAACAACCTTGTAAAATAAGCAGAAGTGGTACTTTCATTGCCAGCTTTCTGATAATAAAGCCTAGTCAGGCTAAGTTTCTTGCCCGAAGATAGAAAACTAGTTAAGGAGCAAAATGAGGACTAGAGCCCATGTGTTCTGCCATTTGATCTATTGCACCATACAACATTATCCCCAGGGTGATCATTTAGGATTCTAGATCATTCTCTATCACATGACTCCCAACTCACAACTTCCCATGTCAATTTGAAGGAGGAAGAGTCCAATTTTCCTTGGAGTCTATGGATCTATGCTTTCCTTCTCTGTGTGTCAAACATCAAAGCTCTACAACCTGGCAATCATTTGTTTTAAATTTTTTAATTGATTTTTAGAGGGAAGGGGAGGGAGAGAAAGAAACATCCATTGGCTGCCTCCTGCACATGCCCCAACCAGGGCATGTGCCTTGACCAAGAATCGAACCAGTGACTTTTTGGTGCCCAGGATGACACCCAACCAACTGAACCTACACTAGCCAACACCTACCAGTCAACTTTAAAATGTTATTTATAGTACACTGACATGATTTATAAGAGGACCCTTTATTTTCAATAATTGCCCTTCAACTTTGTAAGAATCTTACATTGCTGTGTCCCTAGAAGGGTCCCTACCAGGGCCTTTCTGCAGTAGAAAGCTCTCCTCGCTTGCACCTGGCTGCTAACGGCTTAAACCCGGTTTGAAGTACTTTTTGTACTCCTCACACTGCGATTCGTGGTGTTTACTTGAATTCTGAGATCACTATTCAGCCTTTAAGGACGACTCCGGGGGATGCTACCCATTCTACAGAGCTCATGAGCCACAGGGCTAATGGTGGGCTCACCACAAGATCTCAGGCACATCTCTGCTTCTAGGTCTGCATTGGTCCTTTATCCCACAACCATATTCATTCCACAAACACGTGAGATCCTACAGTGTGCCTGGGAATGAACTAGAGACCGTCTCCTATTCAGCCTGTGCTCTCTTATTCTACAGCAAAACTACACTATGGGACCAGCACTGTAGTTTCAGATTGCTACCAAGGACCTTTTGGCAAACAATCATGCAATGAAAATGTTTGTCTGCTTCACTCGGTGTTAATGGACGGTTCCTTGTCCTCCTATCTGTAGGGTTTACAGAGAGCAAGTGTCTTCCACATGGAAGATGTGCCGAGAATTTTTTCACAGGCACAAATTGCCATGAAAACTTGAAAGAATGTTTAAAGAGAAATTCATTCATTTTCTGTGACCATGGTTGTTCAAACGCCTTTGAAATGTCAGCCTTTTTCCCTGAGGGACAAGCTGATTTTTCTTTAGTCCCTTTGGCACATGTTGATTTACATGAATGTGAAAATGTTTTATCTGCATTCATGTTCTAGAATTTCACTAGTCTGGATCCTCATGAAGACAATTAGATCAGCCAGTTAGCTTGCGTGTCCATCAGTAGGAGGGTGGACACACCAAGGAAAAACTAAACTGTCAGCCAGAAACTGGGGTGGATTTAAATTAAATGCACCGACATGCAAAGTTCAAGCTATATCATCAAGTTAAAAAAAAAAAAGCCAAAACCGGTTTGGCTCAATGGATAGAGCGTCGGCCTGCGGACTGAAAAGTCCCAGGTTCGATTCCAGTCAAGGGCATGTACCTTGGTTTCGGGCACATCTCCAGTAGGGGGTGTGCAGGAAGCGGCTGATTGATGTCTCTCTCTCATCTATGTTTCTAACTCTCTATTCCTCTCTGTAAAAAATCAATAAAATATTTTTTTTAAAAAAAGCTAAGTTAGAAAACAAGGTATAAAGTTTGACCCCACTCATGTAAATGCTTAGAAAGTAGTCAATTTCGAGAAGGAAAATGGAAAATCAAGAAGGTAAAAGGCTCTCATTTTTTAAAAAGTCAAAAATGCACCAGCATAAGAAAAATGTTAAAGCGTTCAGGTATAATACTTTCAACAATTATACCTAAGCCATCAAATTGTCCCTGTGTGACTAGCATTTATGATTATCCTCTAAAATTACCAGGTGAGGAGACAATTCCAGAGTTGTTGCAAAAATGCTTGAAGTGTCTTGCTCCCCATACAGAAGTCACAGAGTAATTTTATTAATTGTCAATACGTATTGAGTTCTGATGGGGAACTAATCACAGCGCTAGCTCTGAAGGTGTTAACCAGAAAAAGAAAGAAAAGGAAAACACTAGAATCCAAAATATGTAGGTAATAGCTGCTCCGGAATTTCTAGCAGGCAGCACCTGGAGGCAGCAATCTGAAAGAGGCGGGTGGAAAAGGTGAAGGAAAGAAGCCACTGTACGGTGATTAGCAGAGGAAAATGGGGGGGGAGGGGGATTTAGAAGAGGGTAAAGAGGGGATACATGGAAAGTGATGATGGAAGGAGGTTTGACTTGTACACAAAGATGATGTATTATAGAGTTGTACACCTGAGACCTAGGTAATTTTGTTAACCAATAACACCCCCAATAAATTCAATTTTAAAAATTTTTAAAAAGAAGTATGTGAACAAGAGCATTTTGGTACAGCTTTGAGCTAATGAATCAGATGAATTACGATAGTTCGCAGCATTGGGGCCCTGTAAGGTCCTAGGAAAATGGTGGCAATTCATTTGAAGACAAACATTTCTATCCAGGATCAGAAAAACCTTCCCCCAAAATATGAAGATGTCAAACAATCGGTCAGTTTGGTATAAAGTTGGAGTACAAAGGTGGACTTTAAAAACATCTGGTACCTACAGGGAAGCTTTTGAGGGTTTCAATTTGGTATGCTAAACAGAAAGCTTTGGGATTCTGAAGATACTCTTTGTCAATTCTACAGTCCTACTCCATTTGGAATTTATCTAAGAGTGATGAGAAGCTATTGGAGAGTTTTCAGCAGAGAATCACATGACCTAATAAAAATTTTAACAATATTTTTCTGAGCCCTTGCTGGTTTGGTTCAGTGGATAGAGCATCAGTTTATGGACTGAAGGGTCCCGGGTTCAATTCCGGTCAAGGGTACATGCCCGGATTGTAGGCCCAATCCCAGTAAGGGGTGTGCAGAAGGCAGCCAATCAATGATTTTCCCTCATCTTTGATATTTCTCTCTCTCCCTCTCTGAAATCAATAAAAATATATTTTTAAATAGAAAAGAAAGGACTTGTCGCCAGAATACACATAAAGAGCACTGCAATTCAGTAGTAAGAAAACAACCAATCTTAAAAATAGGCCAAAATGTTGAAATACACTTCATAAAGATAATGTATAAATAGCTGAGAAACACATGAAAATATGGAAAACTTTAATCATCAGGGAAATGTACATTAAAACCATAAGCTACCACAACACATATATTAGATTGGCTAAAATTTCAAAGCTATTCATACCAAGTAAAGGTAAGGATGTGAACCAACTGAAACTCTCATAGATTTCTGAAAGTAATATAAAATAGTACATCCACTTTAGAAAATAGCTTAGCAGTATTTTTTAATTACATATTCATCTATCATATGGTGCAGCCATTCTATTCCTAGGTGTTCACTCAAGAAAAATGAAAACGTATGTTCCCACAAAGATTTGTACATAAATATTCATAACAGCTTATTTTTTTAATAGCCAAACATTGCAAACAGCCCAGATGTCCACCAACAAGTAAGTGAGAAAACAAACCGGGATATACCTATAAGTGAACTAGTACTCCACAATAAGAAGGAATGAAGCAGTGGTTTAAATATAGAAAACTACTGTTGTAATTCATCATATGAATGGTTAAAGGAAAGAGGAGTATGATCACCAGTTAATGCAGAAAAAGAACCTATAAAATTCAATATTCAATCAGTCATTAAAAACAAAGCCAACTAGGACAGAGAAAGACACTGCCTTAATCTGATAAAGAGTATCCTGAAACAAAAACCTATGGTGGAATAGTTAATGATGAAAAGTCAGAAGTGTTTCCTTTCATGTCAGAGAAAGAGCCAAGGCTGTCTAACCACCACTCCATTCAACACTGAACTCGAGGGCAGCCAACTCAATAAGAAATAAAATGCATAGCACTTGAAAGAAAAAAAAAACTGTTATTATTCAAAGGCGATGACACAGTGAACATAGAAAATGCAGATTATTCTATGGGAAAACTATGGGAACACATTTTTAAAAAGCAGAAACTTGTGAAATAAAAAAAATCAAGCTCTTTTACAGTTATGTTCCAAGATATCAATAAACAATAAGAAAATTTTAAAAAGAAACTGTTTGCAAATGCAGGAGCTTCGCAGGTGGTATCTAAAAGGGACCCTTGAGAATCCAAGATGGCGGCATAGGTAAACACCTACACTGCTGCCTCGCACAACAATTTCAAAACTACAACTAAAAGACAGAACGGACATCATCCAGAACCACAGGAAGGCTGGCTGAGTGGAAGTTCTACAGCTAGAGGGAAAGAGAGGGGCTCACAGAGACCCAGAGGAGCCGCAAAAAGCTGAGGTACGGAGACACGCGGGCTGAGAGAGCGGGTGCCCGAGTACCTGGCTGGCTTTCTCTGACGGGAGAGAAACGGAGACTCCCGACGGCATTGAACCCCTTATCCTACGACACTAAACCCCAGATCCAGCCGAAACTCATACAGGGGGAGTTTGGACTGTGAAAAGGAAGAAGTGCACGGAAATTTAGGGGAGTCGCAAAAGATCAGAGGGCTGGTGGCGGCGCACACGGCACTGCTCCCAACTGCGCCACTTCTGAGTCCACTGGGCCCCTGTTTCGGGCTAAACCCTGGAGACCTAGACTCGTGTGGTCCTGGGGCACAGGGGATCTGGAAAGGCAGCGGTCTGGAGGCACTGCGGGTGCGTGCGCACAAGGACCGCTCCAGCCATTGCCCAGTCATGTGAGACTTGGGGGTCGTGGAGGGCGGGGCCGACTGGAAGGCAAGGTGGTCCCTTAAGCCCTGAGACTCCACCCATCCCAAGCTCAACAGAGGCTTCTGCGTTTTTGCAAGCCTGCTATCATAAGGCTGAATCCAACACAGAAGTTCTCCCAGCATAGTGAAAATGCTGAGACAAGGGAAGGGATCACAAACAAAAGCAATGGAGGAAAAAAAACGACAGGATATCGAGTTCAAAACCACGTTTATAAGATTTTTCAACAATATCATAGAAAAGTTGGATAAAATTGGCGAGACCCAAGAGGAGATGAAAAAGAACCAACTAGAGATGGAACTAGAAATTAAACATATACTGACTGAAGTAAAAAATATTGTACAGAGTCCTAACAGCAGACTAGAGAAAGGCAAGACTCAAGTCAAAAATTTGGAATATAAAGAAGCAGAAAACACTAAACTGGAAAAGCAAGAAGAGAAAAGAATCCAAAAATGTGAACATAATATAAGGAGCCTCTGGGACAGCTTCAAGCGTACCAACATCAGAATTATGGGGGTGCCAGAAGAAGAGAGAGAGCAAGATACTGAAAACCTATTTGAAGAAATAATGACTGAAAATTTCCCCCACCTGGTGAAAGAAATAGACTTACAAGTCCAGGAAGCACACAGAACCCCAAACAAAAGGAATCCAAAGAGGACCACACCAAGACACATCATAATT